>MU709660.1:8821-44919 GCA_026770625.1 Nicotiana glauca
TATATATATATATATATATATATATATATATATATATTCCAATTCTAATTTTTTACAAAATAAAAAAAAACTACTTTGCCAATACGGTCTTTCAGCACTTCCAAGAGAAGATTTTAAGGCTGTGTTTGCTAACTCTTAGGAAATGATTCAAAAGTAGCCATTTTCAAAAATAGCCTTCCGGCGCCCTTTTGGGACATTCGGCTATTTTGACAAAACGGCATCACTTTATTTATGACAACAAAAGTCAAAATTTTGACATTTTCTGGCTATTTTTGCAAAAAGGTGTGGTTGGACCCGTCAAGGGTTGCCTACGTATTTCACACGTGGTGAGAATCAAATCAGCGCAGATCGGGCCGATTAGGCCAAAATCAGAACTATTTTTGACCAACAAATTACTTTCCCTTTTGTTCAAATATTATTTTTTTCATTTTTTTTTTCAAAAATCCGGCAGCATTTAGGTGCAATTTGGGCATTGGTTTTTCTAAAACTAAACAATTACTACTATTTTTCTCTTTTTCTCAATTTCTCAAAAATTTCTTCTCCATTTTTTTTAACCAGTCAGCATGATGGCCTGAGACAAATAAATGCAACACGTAAAATACATGATGGTCAATTCATATCTGGATACCTGTCCTAGACGGACCCAACCCCTGTGTTGAGTCCCCTAAGTCATATGTAATGCAAATAAATGTCCCTATTCAAAGTTCAAAACCTTGTTATATGTTCTAGACTGTGTACCCGAGCGGACAACTCGAGTCGAGGAGGGGGCTACGTACCGGGAACCAAAAGGCCATCCGGCTTAGTAACTTATTCGACCTCTTTCTCATTTCAGGGTTTAGACACTAACAAAATAGGGAGTCTCAACCAGTAAGCACATCCATGGAGATGAGAAGAGAAGGGTTTTCGGCACAGTTTTATATACAATTCAAATAATATCAAAGCGGTAAACATTTAGCACGTTAATCATAAACATATAGGGAAATCAGATATAAACAAATACAACAATTATTCTGAGCTCGAATTCTTAAACCCTGAACCGATGTTCTAGGTTTCTTGTCCCAAGCAGAGTCGCCAGAGCTGTCACACCTCCTTTTTCATGAAGATTAATACACCCCGTGAAGGGCATAAAGGAGTTTTTCCAATTAAAGGACAGTCGGAATGGGATTTATTATTATTTATTTAGAGTCGCCACTTGGGAGATTAATGGTGTCCCAAGACACTGGTTGAATCCCGAACCGAACAAAATATGACTCTATTAACAGTCCGCGAACTAGAAATCCAGATAAGGAATTCTGTTAACCCGGGAAAAGGTGTTAGGCATTCCCGGATTCCGTGGTTCTAGCACGGTCGCTCAACTGTTGTATTTCATTTTATCTGATTCCCATATATGTTCTATTTTTATGTGCCTTTTATTAATAACCCTCTTTTATTATATTTATTATTCATTTTACAAGAATTACAACGTCGTGAAAATGAATCTAGAACCACGCCGTACCAGTACGCCCGTGGATTTTAACACATTTCGACTTTGTTAAGATTTGGATTTGGGTCACATAAATGTGCATCCGTATTTAGGAAGGTAATATTATTAGCATTCGTGCCTAAAGCGACTATGGGTTTATTAAATTCGCTAAATGGTCCTCCTAGTTCTAAGTATTTTGAATTGATCATTTATTGAGGGACCTACATTTTTATTTTTTGCTTTTTGGCGAGGCTCGTCTCATTTATTTTATTAAAGGTCAATCCTAAGTAAACTATATTCTCTATTTGTTTTTGTCCTTAAATCAGAGTAAAAAAGCCCTAATTAATTTGTTATATGAACATTTATTTATTGTGTATACACAATATCCGATTTTTAGATTTTTTTTTAACAGGCCCAATATACATATGCTATTAAAAGTCTATCGATAATAGGCCTTAGACAGGCCCAGGCTTTCACAAGTCAAGCTGAATATTGACATGGGCTTATATTAGGTGAACTGAGGCCCAAAATCATATTAGGTCACTGGGCTTTACACTGAACTGAATTTGAACGCAAACTGGATATGAACACAAGATGAATTGATTTCAAACTATTCCTGGAGTACTTAATAACACTGTAGAAAATTAACGGAAAAACTTTAAATTTTGTGTTCAAATTTGTTTCTTTATCCATTTATCTATAAATTCTGAATATTAGTGAAATATGAACCAAGCAAATTGTATAATTCTTTAAAACTAAAACGGGTTATCATTTAATTATTAAAAACGTCATTACAACTAAAAATTACTAAAAATTATTATTTTACTTACTGTTTTATAACAATCAAAACTATACTAAGCTGAACAATAACTTGAGATCACTAAAATGTTTCCAAATTTCATTAATTGATCGAAATTGTCCTAGATTTAACAACTACCTCATTAATACCATAGATTCTAAGTTTTGTTAAAGCTCTATTACAAAAATACAGTCCAATTATAGTCCAAATATCAGTAAAACAATCTGAAAACTCATATTCTAATTACAAACTTGACTATTCCTAATGAATACAATTTGTCTTAGCTAGATTATATGTAAATCCGAATCAGTACATTTATATTACTAAAAAAAACTCGAAACAGCAGATGCACGGTATATTCCATTGCTCAAAAAACTTGAAACTACATCAATAAGAATAATTGTGTACCTGGGTAGAAATATGAGAAGAAAGAGAATTGGATCTCTAGGTCAACATTGATTAACAGCAACAGCAACAGAATCAACACAACAATTCCAAAACACAGCTTCAATGACCAGAATTTAACCACAATGAATGTTAGAAATCAGCAGAACATAACTCGAACAAGCCAATGCAAACTCTCAGTACTTTTGATCACTAGAACCAGAGACAAATCAACAAAACAACCATTAAAGTGACTTTAGATCAATGAAACAGTGAATTTTTTGGATATTTTCTACTAAGTTTAATGTTTTTGAGTTTTGAAAGTGATTCATTTCGAAAATGTAGATCTAGAATAGCAGAAATGCTTTAGGGAGATTTTCAAATTGCTCCAACTTCAAAACTTGATGCCCATTACAGCCTATTTATAGATTTAAAATGGAGGAAAATTCATATTTCAGAATTTATGAATTAGTCCCTTTTTATTTCATGTTTTACCCTTATTCTTTTATTAATTATTCAACTAGCTACCCTTATTTGTGAAGAATCACACCAATTACCCCATCTAGAACATTCTATCTTAGTGTATTTCCTTATTTGCACATACCTTACTTAAAAAGTTACCCTATTGCCCTTTTCCTATACCCGAACTACCCCTACTTCCTTTGTTTTATTACCAATATCCCATTTTATATCCCCAAACTACCCCTGAACATTACTTGAATTTACCAACCGACCTACCCATTATTCACCCTTTTACCCCTTAAATTTGATTGATTTTACAAATTACCCTACTACCTCTTACCCTTTTGTCCCCTGAACTATTAACTAATTCTCAGAATTTAAGGCTGAATTAACTACTAATTACTTATCAAATTGAAATATAATCAGATATAATTTAACTAACAGCTATGACCAAATGCTAATTATATACTAATTATCTAACAAATATCAGCAATCAAATATTATCAGGAGCTACTGAAACAGACAAATAAAATCGTTATCTTATAAAAAATCCACTTATACTATTTTATATCAACTAAATCAAAATTAATCAGAAAAATCCAATATTTGTTAAACCTAATATTAATATCAGAAACTAAACCTAAGAGTATCAGATTTAATACTATTATTATTTTTAAAATGAACAAAATTTAAGAAATATCTAGTAAACAATCAAGAACCCTAAAAATACTAGTAAATCAAAACAAAATTAGTTTTAACACCAATAAAACACATGCAAAGAACAGAAAGAAAAAAGAAAAAAGAACTTAGCTTTTCTCGTTTATTCGGACAGTTTTCTTTTTCTTCTTTTTAGTTACCACGTTTTCCAGCATCAAAGGATTTTGGCGTTAGCTTTTCTTGAATTTTGGTCACTGGAGCACTTTAAATTTATTATTCGAGCAGCTCCAATGACTTTTAGGGCTCAAAACCCTTACGACAGTGATGAGGGTGGTAAGGAGGTGGTTTGGTATGATTTTGGGCTTATTTGGATGAACTAGTGTTCACCGGAGTTAGGGTTCCGGCGACACTCTTTTGAATATTCGAGAACAAAGAAAGTGATTTGAGGGAAACGGGGTAGTGGGGAGGATTCAGGGGTTCAAGGGGGTCCCGGGGTGTTATTTGTGAAGTGGTTGGCTTAGGTACCGTCTCTCACCGGTAGGGTTCCGGCGAGATTGAAGGGAAGCCATGGCGGCTATATCGGAGATGTAGAAGATACAAATGAAATGTTTTTCTGATTAACTTTGGTGTTGGGTATATTAAAAGGTAACGATTGACTGGAGCCGTTGGATGAATTCAATTAAACGGCTCAGATTGAATGGGTGTTTAAACGGTGTCGTTTTGATATTAATGATACTAAACCTTGTCCGTTAGATCATAACGATCAAGGGCTGAGATCAAAAAACCTTAAACATCGTCGTTTTGCTGGGGCTGGGGCTGACCGGGTAAGGGACTTGGACTGGGCGTGAGTGATTTATTGTTTTGGGCTAGTATACTTGGCCCAATTTTTAAAACAATCCATTTCTTTTGCCTTTATCTATTTTCTTGCACTTTAACTCATATTATTTTTGTATTGTATTTTCATTTTGTATTTTTGTATTTTATTTTCTTTTTCAATTTTATATATTTTTTGATTTTATTAAATTGTTAAACTAATTAAATTCTAAAAATTTATTTAATATCTATTTTATAGTGATTTCTGATAAAAACACTAAAATGCTATTTTTTGATTTTTCTTTAATTTGTTTTAAAATTGCAAAAATTAAAAATCCTAATGCATATGTATATTTTTTGTAATTTTTAGTATGAATTATTATGCAACTAATTAACACAAAAATGCAACAAATATCAACAAAAATCGTAAAAAATAATGAAAAATCATTTTGTTTGGATTTTAGGAATAATTTGCTTTGGGCAAAAATCATGTGCTCACAATGAGGCTTGAGAGAATTCTTGGATTTTGAGATTCAATTCGATATATATGATGTTATTTTGGCGATTTGATCAGTCGAATAAGTCCGTAGAATATTTTTGAGGTTGTGTGCATATTTGAACTTTGAAAATTTTTTGGTATGCTTGCCCTGCAGTTTTCGCATTTGTGAAGAAGGTCTCACAAATGTGAGCTTGACATAGCAAATGCGATGAAGGGAGAATCTGTGTTGTGTTCGCAAATGCGACCAAATGCTTCGCAAATGCGGAACTTGGTATTTCGCAAATGGGACATCTTTTGTTGCAAATGCGAATCCCTCTTTTTTGTCTAGTGTTCGCAAATGCGAACTTGAATTCACAATTACCATGTCAGGTCGGGGTTCACCATTGCGAACCCCTATTCGCAATTCCCATATCTACAACCTGCATTTTTTATACTTAGTCGATTTTTGAGCAATTTTTAACATTCTTTCAAAACTGAAACTTCTTTAAGCGATTTTCCAAGAACACGTCTTCTTCCAAATCAATTGTAAGTTAGTTTTTATTCATTTTTTTCAATCATTAACATCATTTAACATGTTTTCAACTTAAAATCAATGATTTTCATGGGTAAAATTGGATGGTTTGGGTAGAACCTAGGTTTTTCGAAAATTGGGGATTTGGACCTCAATTTGATGTCCAATTTCAAAACAAATTATATATTTGAGTCCGTGGAGGAATGGGTTATCGGGTTTTAACCACGTGGACCCTGGGGCGATTTTTAACTTTTTGGGTAAAACTTTGGAAAACTCATTTTCATGCATTGGGGTTTATTCATTTAGTGTTTATATATATATAATAAAGTAAATTGTAATTAGATACGAGCGAATTGGAGGTGGAATCACGGGGTAAAGCTATAATTGAGGCTTGAGTTGTATTCAAGGCATTGAGGTAAATGTTTGGTCTATCCCTAGCTTGAGGGACTAGGAATTGAGTTGTATTTGCTAATTGCTTCTTGTTGAGTACGATGTATAGGCATGGCGACAAGTATCTATACGCTGATGTCGAGTATGACCGTGAGTCTTAAATTGATAGTTGTTGTATTCTTAAATGACACTTCGGATGCTTTAAATTGATGATTCTTGATATTGAGTAGAGACTTAGTCTATTCTCGTGGACTTTATTTATGCATGAGTACTGGTATTAATCGAGTTGAGTAAGAGTTGAACTATGATTTGATTATAGTTGTTTCTCCCTTACCGGGATGGTTATTTTGATATTGTTGTTTCCTTGCTAGGAAATCATTTTTATATTGCTTTGTTTTCCTTGTCGGAATTTTATTGTGACTTTGTGTTGAATTGAAATGGGAGCGGGTGGTACGCCTGTGAGCACGTGATTTTTGCCCTAAGCAAATTATTCCCAAAATCTAAGCAAAATGATTTTTAAATTTTTACTAAATAATTTGTGGCATTTTTAGGTTAGTTACTTGCATAGTAATTCATAAAAATATATACAAAATGTGCAGGAATATTACGATTTTAATTTTACAATTTTTGTGTTAATACATTTTGGGAACAAATTAAAGAAACATAAAAATAGCATTTTATTATTTTAATTGGAAAATACCATAAAAATAGAAATTAATTACTTTTAAAATTAGCAAAAGAAAAATACAAGAAAGAAAAAACGAAAAGAAAGAAAATACAAAAAATAAAAGATATAAAATATAAAAGGAAAATACAAAAAAATATATAAAGGAAATAAATACAAAATACAAAGTATAAAAAGTGGGCTTATACAATAATTATAGTAAATACATTAGCCCAAATCGATTCAGGCCCAAAGGAAACCGGTCCAATGACCATTAATCCAAACGACGTCGCATATGGTAGGCTTAATCTCAAACTTTCATTAAGTTGATCTAACAGACGGGGTCACGACTTCATTTAAAGCCAAACGGTGTCGTTTTAAGGTAGGGAATCTGGACCATTAACTCGATCAATCCAACGGTTACGATTCAATCACCACTTAAATGACACGATGTCGTTTAAGGTAACGATTGATCTGAGCCGTTGAGTTGATTAATCCAACGGTTCTTAATAATTCTGGGGTTTTAAATACATAAATGTATTATACACCCCATTTCATATCATTCTTCAACAAAACAAAACCCTAGTTGCCTTTCTTCCCCCTTCCTCTCTCAACCCCCACCAGAACCCTACCGGCGGGAAACACAAACAACTCTGATGAAACCACCATTAACACCACGTAAAGATCTTCACCTCCCCTTTCATTCTCCATAACCAGTATCCTTCGAAACCAAATAGAACTCTTCGAATATTCAGCCAAGTGTCGCCGGAACAATACTTTGGCGAACACGAGGTTTGAATCTGAATCCATCCTTTACACCCTAGGACCCCCTTTGTCTCCTCTTTTCACCCGTCTAAGTATTTTTCTTCGAATAAGCCTAGAACTCGTCGAATATTAGTTTGAGTGTCGCCAGAACCCACGCCGAAACCACCCCATAACACCGTTTAAACACCTCAGCCCTAAGTCTAAGAGTCTTTTCACTAAAAGAAGATTCAAAGGTCTGCTTGAAGTCAAAGATCCCAAGAAAGTGATATCCAGAGTTTCAAAAGCCTGGAAAATCAAGAAAAACGAAGAAAAGAAAAAGAACAGAAGAAAGAAAGAGAGAAAAAGAAAATCAAGAAGAAAAGAGAATAAAAGCTAAGTATCTGATTCTCTTTCTATTATTTTACTTCTGCTTTTGTTTGCATGTCCACGATTTTCCTTTTTGTGGATTAATTCTTGTTAAAAATAACATAGTCTTAGGTATTAATTGTTGTTCATACTGTTATACTTAGTTTTTAGGGTTTGATTGTTTAAAAACCTGATTAGTAACTAAGGTTTTTTGTTAATTAGATTCTTTATTTGTTTAAGTGATCTTCTGAATCTCGTTAACTGATTACCTGGTTCTGATTTAGTTATATCTGTTAAATTGACAACTAATTGATTAATTTGTTTAAGATTTTTCGACCATGATTTTAGAAGTAATTTTGGGCATCTGATTATAGCTAGGGTTAAAGGGTAGTACGGGGTCAAGGGTAAATAAAACAAAAAGGCAAGGTTAATTTGGGGAATGGAAGCAGGTTCATTGTAATAATCCTAAGGGGATAGGGGTAGATTTGGGAATCCAATTTGGTTTATTGGTAAATACTTAAGGGGTGAAGGGTATTTTAGACAGGATAAAAGGGTAAAGCAGTAATAATCTTAAAGAGGTAGGGTTAGAAGGGTAAAAGCTAAGGGTAAGAACCTTCTAAATTGGGGAAAAGGGGTAACACGACATAAATACAGGGAAAAAAGAGACAATTAAATAAAAAGAATCGGGGTCTAATTACAATAAAGAAGGGACTAAGGGACAATTTTAGCATTTGAAATTCCCTCCCTTTTCAAATCTATAAATAGGCTACATTAGCCTTCATTGAAGGGGGAGGGTTTTTGAAGTTTGGAAGTTAGAAACCTTAAGCAAAATCTGAAACACTAAACATCTTCCATTCTATTTTGCAAATTGCAATTCGAGTATTCTCTTCACCTCGAAACTTAAAATCCACAGAAGTATTGTTGTTTCACTGATCCTGCAAGTAATTTCAAATCCGTGTTTCTTCTATTTGACTTTGGTGATTGAATTACTATTGGATCGAGGTTGTTTTTAGGTTGAAGTGATTATTTGTGGTCTGGTTTTTGCTTTTGTTGGGTTTTTCTACTGGTTTGCCTTCATTTTGGTGTGAATCTGGATTGCTGGACTGTTCTGATCATTTTGTGAGCTGTTGTTGATTGCTGATCCTTCATCTTTGCCTAGATTCTCATCACTTTCATTTTATTACCAGGTACAAGCTCTATCGATTAAAGCTGTAAATATTAATTTGAAGAAGATGAATTGAATTTTCGAGTGTTATTTCATATTATACTGCCGTATTAGTCATTTGTATTTGCTAGGTTTAGTTTATAAATGTAATAATAGGGACTGAACTTTATTTTGGACTCCGTTTATTAAGAAAGACTAGCAGTGATGTCTTTAAACCATATAATCGAAATAGTAGATAGATTAACTGATAAAAATCGGAAAAAACAAAAAAAAATAGAAATAATAGCTGAATTCGAATCTCAAGTTATAGTTTTGGAATCATTGAACATTGATAGAGCTTTCCTTCTGAAAATAATAGATCTGTTTTTTAACGCATGACTAGTTGCTAATTGTAGATCTATAATTCTTAAGTTTAGAGATCAGATATGAACTTGTGTGTGTCAATGTGATATTACTTCTGTAAATATTTTCTCAATGAAGAAACAGTTTTATTATGATGTCAGTTAGTTAGTTCAAATAAAGTTAGCATTAGAAATATTTTTACACATTTCGTACATTATTACTTGTAATAATAATGAGTCTGCTTTGATTGGAAAACTGTGTCTTACTAGACTTAGTTCTGTACATAAACTTTGAATCAAAAAATAAATGAAAGATATTCATAGATAAACACAATACTGTCCTGAATTTGAATTTGAAATTATAACAAGCTAAAAAATGAAGAAGTAAGATACATTTTTTGTTGTGAATTTAATTCGAGAAAGGTTAAAATGCAAAGCCCAAAGGTAATAGATATGGTGATGGAATATGGGCCTAGTAAAATAGTATTGAAACTTGTTCTGGGCCATAGCTTTATGGGCTGGCCCGAACCAAAATTCAGATTGATAAACTGATGCATGGGTATAATTAAGCCCAATAAGAAATAAACTTGAACCTTCAGGGTTTATGGCTCTAAATATCAAATTATTATGTAATGGATAAACAATTTAGGACACTTCTTTCATGATTAGAGACAAAACACGTAGAAAATATAGTATACTTTAGATATGAACTTAATAAAAATGAGATGAGCCTCGCCGCATTAAATACACAATTGCGGGGCCCTCAAATAAATTGTTATGAAAATCTTAGATTTGGAAAGACCGTTTAGAAAATTTCACGGTCTTTCCCAAAGTTAACAAAGACGTAGATACTTTAGGCACGATTTGTAATAATATTACCTTCTTAATACGGGTGCACATTTATGTGACCCAAATCCAAATCTCAACGAAGTCGAAATGTGTTAAAAGCCACGGGAGTGTTGGCACGGCGTGGTCCGAAATATATTTTCACGACCTTGTAATTCTTATAAAAATTAAATAATAAAGCGGAATATTAATGCACATAAAAAGGGAACATATATAGAAATCAGATAGAAACAAATACAACAGTTGAGCGACCGTGCTAGAACCATGGAATTCGGGATTGCCTAACACCTTCTCCCGGATTAACAGAATTCCTTATCCGAATTTCTAGTTCGCGGACTGTTAACAGAGTCAAACTTTCCTCGGTTCGGGATTCAACTGGTGACTTGGGACACCATTAATCTCCCAAGTGGCGACTCTGAAATTTAATAAATCAATCCCATTCCGACTGTCCTTAAATTGGAAAAACTCCTTCCATTTATTATATCCCTTCCCGGGGTGTAGTAATTAGGCTTCTGTGAAAAAGGAGGTGTGATAGCTCTGGCGACTCTGCTGGGGATAAGAAACCCAGAATTTTGATTCAGGATTTAAGAATTCGAGCTTGGAATAATTGATGTATTTATTTATATTTGATTTTCCTATATGTTCTTGATTAATGTGCTAAATGTTTACCGCTTTGATATTATTTGAACTGTATATAAATCGTGCCGAAAACACTTCTCTTCTTACNTGCCCCCTCCTCGACTCGAGTTGTACGCTCGGGTACACAGTCTAGAACAAAATAACCATGTTTTGAATCTATAAATTAGACGTTTATTTGCATCATATCTAACTTAGGGGACTCAACACAGGGGTTGGGTCCGTCTAGGACAGGTAACCCAAATATGATAAGACCATCATGAATTTGTCTCGAGCCTTCATGCTGACCGGTTAGGGAAAAAGAATTGAGTGAAAAGGAAAGAGAAAATAACAATTGTTTATATTCAAATACTGTCGAAATCCTGTCGAAATTTGGTGGATTTATAAATCATAAAATTGTTGATTTTAGAAATCTTGTTTTGGGTTATGGAAATAAATAAATTTTTGTTATTTTATTCTCAAAAATCAGAAAATATAATTAGATTTGCCAATAATTTTTTTTCTTGTCATTAAAAATAGTTGGAATAGTTCAATTTTGTCGAAAATCAAAAATGGTTTGCCTATAAAATAATTTGACCGAACTATGCCGGTTTGATTTTCGTCTTTCGGGGCGTGATACGTAGGCAACCCTCATCGGGTCCAACCACACTTTTTGCAAAAATAGCCAAAAATGTCAAATTTTGAATTTTTGTCATAAATCAAGTGATGCCGTTTTGTCAAAATGGCCGAATGTCCCGAAAGGGCGACGGAAGGCTGTTTGTGCAAAAATGGCCACTTTTGAGTCATTTCCCCAAATTAGCAAGCATAGCCTTAAAATCTTCATTTGGAGCGCTAAAAGGCCGTATTTGCAAAATTGGGCTTTATTTTGGAGATTAAAATTGTGAAAGATATATTGACTTTTCTTTTTAGTGTCATAATAAGTGATTAAATCATTTTAAAAATGTGCAGGATGAGCACGATTCAAAATGAACCTTTTTCAATCATGAATAAAATTCCTTTGGAGTTACATCTATGGTGGAATGATCTAGGTAAAGATGGACAAGAAGAAGTAAAGAAATACTTGAAAGGTCTTACTGGGTTGCTTGATATTGTACCTCGAAGAGATATCGTCAGAGCCTTGGTTACTTGTTGGAATCCATCACATAACGTATTCCATTTCTCGGACTTTGAGGTTACCCCGACATTAGAGGAAGTTTCCAGTTACATTGGAAAAGATGAGGTTCCTCAGAAGGACAAATACCTGGTTGCTCCAAGAGCTGTTACCATTCACATATTTCTAGATTCCCTGAAAATAGCCCGGAGTGTTCATAATAAAGACTTGGCAAATGGTTTTTGTACTATGAAATTCATATATCATAGATACGGTCATATAGGAGGCTTTAACAACCCAGGAAACAAGATCTGTAGCAAAGCAAATCGTGCAAAATGGGAGGAGCACAGACGTATCGCTTCCATGGTAGTTTTTTTGGGTTTGATAGTGTTTCCAAGGAAAGATGGGAATATTGATATAAGAATAGCCGGACCTGTCAGTACTCTCCTCACTCAAGATAATAGTACTTTGGCACCTATGATATTAGTTGATGTCTTTCGTGCCCTGGCAGCTTGTAAAGCCGGAGTAGATTTCTTCGAGGGATGCAATTTGTTATTACAAATGTGGATGATCAAGCACTTGTGCCATCGTCCTCTATTTTTGAGCTACGGGTCTTCAGAGAAAACATGCATAGAAGAATTCTACACGAGAATAAAAGGGGTCAAATTACCGGAATGATTTAAGGGTTGGACAACATACTTCCAATCCCTTACTGCTAGTCAAATAGAATGGACATTCGGGTGGTTACCTGTCAATGAAATCATATACATGCCGGCAGAGGGGTCACATTTTCCCTTAATGGGACTTAAAAGTATTCAACCCTATGCTCCATATCGAGTCTTACGGCAACTCGGAAGATATCAAATAGTGCAAAAAGATGGGGACCTCAGCACTCAAGTAATTGAGATTAGTCCTGACGGGCAATTTCCTGAAGCAAAAGTTAGCAAAATTTGGAATGAATGTCAATGTTTGAAATCATATACCTGTGTGAGAGATCGAGCTAAAGTTGAAGTGTCACCTGGTTATTCCGCTTGGTATAGAAGAGATTGTGAGCATGAAAGGCCAGCTAAAAAACCTCATATCCAAGAATTTGCTGAATTGTGGAGAGAGCAATGGGATTGGTTGGCTAAAGAAAACGAATACTGAGCAAAGATTAGCATGCTGGAAAAACAACTCCAAGACCTCAAGTTCGAAAATAGTGTTCAGGTAGCAGCTGACGAGGGTGAGAAAAAGCAATTGGTTAAAGAAAATGAGGCATTACGAGCTCAAATTCAGAAAATGAGGATAGCAACTTAAACCAATGTCCGAAATGCCCGAGATGAAAAGTTAATTGATAATTTACGGCGAAAAGTGATTGATTATAGTTTTGACCTAGACAAAGCAGAAAAAGAATTAGCCGAGGTTCGGAGACAGTTGACTAAGAATGCATAAGAAAGGGCCCGCATGATTCAACAACTAAAGGAAGAACATAATACTGAGGTTGCTAGATTAAGGAAAAAGATTATTACTACAGAGGTCAAAATGAGCAAACAAGAAAAAGAGTTCAGTACAGAAAGGGAACATTGTTATTCAGCCTTAGCACAATTAGAGATGGATCTGTAACAACTTCAGGAGAAGAATCGACAAACTTTGGAGGCTCGGGCTGAACAAATTAGGAGGTTACTTCAGGAGAAAGGGATAATTAGAGAAAGAATCCTTGACATTGCTCATTACATCACTCGGAAATGCCAGATATGTGAAGATATGACCCGGACTACATTTTTTGCCTCAGTGACGATATTTGTGAAACAAATAATAGGTGACCTAGACCGACTCCAAAAGGGACTTGCATATAGGCCCACGGCGAGACCGAACGATGTCCCTCGGTCACTAGGATCTTTGACGTATTCTTGAGTCTATATTGCATTAGGTTAAGTATTCGAGTCTGTATTTTTCATTTTGCATTCAAACTGTTGTTTAGAGGGTTGTAGTTTGGTAATCATTTAGAGTCTATCTTTGTAATCATTGTTGGCTATTAATAAATTTGAAAATTCCCAAAAATCTATATTTGTGTATTTGTTTTTCTTTTTCTTCAAACACATACACGATAGGCAAATTTATAGGATCGATATTAACATAATAAAAAAAAGAAAAAAAAATTAAAAAGAAAAGAAAAGAAAGAAAAATGGTGAAGGAAAAGCCGTAGCAAATGAAATCAAGAAAAGGCAGAAAATGAATGAAAATCCATAGTCAAGAAAGCCGGGATGATGCATGTGGCCGAGCAAAATTGTCTAAATATATCCGTGCTCTCAATGTGCGATTATTTGATCAAAAATGACTTAACCACTAACGAGCGTTGCTGTTGTTAAGTCCAGACAGGTGGTTTTAGCTAGTTGGCATTCTGGCAATCCATCATTACAATACTCGCTCTAAAGACATGACGAAAGCAATTAGCCAAGAGATTGAGGCCACAGTTGTGGAACCGGCCCGGGATGATGAGGTGGTAGACGTAAGTTCTATGAAACAAGAGATGTACAAGCTTAAGCAGCAGATGGCCGAAATGTACCAGGCCTGGGCGAAGGGACATCTTTTACCCACATACCCAGCCAATCCTGTTTATGTTCCTCCGCCAGTACAAACACAAGACCCTTCCACCATAAATTCATCTCCGACTTACCCTACATACCCATCCTACTATGCAACCACCTCACAAATACCACCACCACCACCTCCTGTCGCTCCTGTGTATGTGGCTCCTCCACCAGCCACATTACACAAGTCTACAAGTGAACCTCTGTTCCATACCTAAGAAAACCACTACTATCCACCAGAACCAACCTTCAGACATCATGAGCCTTATCCTTACACTCCTCTTATTGATATATCTGAGGATGAGAAAGCTCCAAAGAAGCCTGAACAAGAAGAAATGATTCGTAAAGTGAAAAGTCTTGAACAGTCTTTCCGGAATATGTAGGGCCTCGGGGGATAAGTGAGTGTGGCCTATAAAGATTTATGCCTATTTCCAGAAGTACAGTTGCCGGCAGGTTTTAAATTGCCGAAGTTTGATCTCTATGACGGTCATGGGGACCATGTGGCACACTTGAGAGGATTTTGCAGTAAAACGAGGGGTGCTGGTGGAAAGGACGAGTTGCTAATGGCCTATTTCAGTCAGAGCCTTAGTGGATCGGCCTTAGAGTGGTACACGAGGCAGGATCATAACCGTTGGTTTACTTGGGATGACTTAGCCAGGCTTTTGCTAATCACTTCCAGTATAATTTGGAGATCGTTCCTTATAGAATCTCTTTGACAAAGATTGAGAAGAAGCCAGGGGAGAGTTTCAGAGAATATGGATTCAGATGGAGAGAGCAGGCTACTCGAGTTGATCCACCCATGAAAGAGGGTGAAATGGTGGACTATTTCTTGCAAGCTCTAGAGTCCACATATTATGGACATTTGGTATCAGCTGTTGGAAAGACATTCAATGAAGTTGTCAAGATGGGGAGTATGGTAGAAGAGGGTTTAAAGACTAATAAGATCATGAGTTACTCAGCGATAAAAGCTACAACTCAGGCCATTCAAACGGGCACTGGAGGGGTCCTAGGAAAGAAGAAGAAAGAGGAGGTGGCTGTCGTAGAAGGTAGGACATGGTCCAGGGATCCTTCTCCTTATTATCATCACCCCCACCCACATCACCAACCTTAATCACCAGCACCATATGGTCCACCACAACATTATTATCCTCCCCCTGTTCCTCACTTTTCAGTCCATCATGCCCAAACTTACCCACAGCCACAAGCACCATGGCGTGCACCCACTCCTCACAACACCTATCATACCCAGAATATATATCAACCTACCAAAGCATATAGAAACCCCGATGGAACAGGCTTCCACCCAAACCCTGCTGTCTGAAATGATAGGCTGCAAAAGAAAAAGACTTTCACTCCGTTAGGAGAATCCTACACCAGTCTATTTCACAGACTGAGGCAGCTTGGAGTTTTAAACCCCATTGAACCAAAAATCCCGAACCCACCACCAAGGAACCTGGACCATTCCGTCAGCTGCGAATATTGTTCAGGAGCTCCGGGGCACGACACGGAGAAATGTTGGCACTTGAAGACTGCTATTCAAGAGCTCATTGATTCGAGGAGAATTGAAGTTCAGGCCCCTAAAACTCCTAATATTACACAGAATCCCTTACCTGTTCATCATGAAGCTCATATGATCGAGTTGGTACAAAGGGGAGAGTGTAAAAAGCCATCTCAGACGGTAATGATGATCAAAGCAAGCGAAAGCAAGGTAGATGAGAAAGTAATGGGTGGGAGAGCAGTGATTGCAGTTAAACAAATGGTGGATGAGCCAGTGGTGATAACGAAACCTGAGCCAGTGAAGGTGATAGTACCGGGAGCAAGTGCAAAGCCCGTGTTAACTGTGAAAGGAGCCCAAGCAGAACCAGTCATTATTAAACCGGTAACTCAACTACCCGTTGTGGATGCAAAAGCTATACCATGGAACTACAACAAAGTAACTGTCATATATCGGGGAAAATAGGTTAGAGATGAAATTTGTGAAACTCATGGTTTGACAAGATCGGGGAGGTGCTTTGCCCCCGAAGAGTTAAGAAAAGCAAAACATACCAAGGATAATTCGGCTTCTGTGAAGAAGGCTGTTACTGAGGAGGAGGCCGAGGAATTTTTGAAGAAAATGAAGGCGCAGGATTACTCGATAATAGAACAATTAAGGAAGACGCCAGTGCAAATCTCTCTATTGTCCCTGCTAATTCACTCAGATGAACATCGTCGTGCACTAATAATGATCCTGAATGAAGCACATGTGCCCGAGAAAATTACAGTGAATCATCTTGAAAAGATCGCAAACAAAATCTTTGAGGTAAACGGGGTGACATTCTCAGATGACGAATTGTCGGTAGAAGGAACGGAACATAACAGAGCTTTGTATCTTACTGTGAAATGTGAAGATTCGGTAGTGACCCGTGTGTTGATTGATAACAGGTCGAGTGCCAACATATGCCCTTTGTCTACTTTGGAGAAGCTCAAGATTGATGATGAAAGAATCTACAAAAATAGCATTTGTGTGCGTGGATTCGACGGGGGCGGGAAGAATACTGTTGGAGACATTGTGCTAGAACTTACCATCGGGCCGGTAAAGTTTACAATGGAATTTCATGTATTGGATGTTGCTGTATCCTATAATCTTCTGCTTGGCCGACCATGGATCCATGTTGCGAAGGCTGTGCCATCTTCATTGCATCAAATGTTAAAGTTTGAATGGGACCGTCAAGAGATCGTGGTTCACGGTGAAGATAATTCTTCCAATACTATCACTCCCTTTGAAGAAGTCGAGGACGACAAGGGCCCACGGGTGTACCAAGTAATGGACACAGTATCAGTCGCCAAAGTTCCAGAGGGTGAGCATGTTCCTACGCCAAAGGTGGCAACTGCATCTGTGATGGTGGCCACAGAAATGTTGAAAAATGGATTTCTACCCGGAAAGGGATTGGGAGCTGCATTACAGGGTATTACACAACCATTATCTCTTCCTGGTAACATTGATACTTTTGGGTTAGACTTTAAACCAACCATTGCTGATATAAAGAGAGCCCAAAAACTGAAGAAGGAAGTGTGGACCCTCCCTAAACCTATCCCTTCTCCCGTTTATTCGTCAAGTCTGGTACAAAGAGGTGCCCGGCGACAGTGATGCCTAGTTTAGCAGAGATAAAGTCTGAAAGGGAATTTATTGAAAGATTTGAAAAGTTGTTCGAAGAAGTGGATGCGATAGAAGCAGATGAGGGTACAAGCAGAATTGATGTCCAGTTCGTGGGATCTCGGGCCAATCTGAACAACTGGGAAGCTAATCTTCTTCCAACTCGGAGGGAGTTGTGGTAGTTAGTTTTTGATTTGTTTTTTTGAGTATTAAATCTGTTTTATTTCAAGGTTGTAATTCAGATTTCTATGATCCGTCCAATTGGATGAGTCAAACTTTGTTATCTTTCGAATTTCAATGAAATGCAATTTCTTTCTCTCTCCATTCCTGATAGCATTTGTTTTGTCTTTCTTTCTTTTTTCTTGTACAGTTCATTTTATGCTGATTTCAATGATGTGTCGTGCATGAGGAATTCCCGGCCTAGTCTTAATAATCAAATAGTAATACAAGAAATTAAATGTGATAATGAAGTGGAGTATGAAGATGAGGAGGCTTTGGAAGAAATTAGAAAAGAGTTGAGTCAGTATGAGGAAAAACCCAAACCGAACTTGAATGAGACAGAAGCCATTAATCTGGGGGATCAGGAAAATGTTCGGGAAACAAAGATAAGTGTTCATTTGGAAGCCTTACTTAAGGAAGAATTGATAAAGCTGTTGCATGAATACAAAGATATTATTCGCATGGTCATACAGTGATATGCCAGGGCTAAGCACTGATCTGGTGATCCATAAATTGCCTACTTATTCGGAATGCCCGCCTGTCAAGCAAAAACTGAGAAAATTCAAGACAGTTATCAGTGTGAAAATAAAAGAGGAAGTCAATAAGCAGTTTGAGGCAAAAGTTATACGGGTCACCAAATATCCCACTTGGTTAGCCAATGTCGTACCTGTACCAAAGAAAGATGGAAAGACCAGAGTGTGTGTTGATTATCGAGATCTTAACAAGGCGAGTCCAAAAGACAATTTTCCATTGCCAAACATTCACATACTGATTGACAACTATGCCAAACATGAGATCGGCTCTTTTGTGGATTGTTATGCGGGTTACCACCAGATTTTGATGGATGAGGAAGATGCTGAAAAGACGGCATTCATCACACCTTGGGGAATATACTGTTACAGGGTGATGCCGTTTGGACTGAAAAATGCAAGGGCAACATACATGAGGGCGATGACCACCATGCTCCATGATATTATACATCGGGAGATTGAAGTTTATGTGGATGATGTAATTATCAAGTCCAGAAAGTAGTGTGATCAGGTTAAAGACCTCAGGAAGTTTTTTCAGAGGCTTCGCAGGTACAATCTCAAGCTCAATCTAGCAAAATGTTCTTTTGGGGTGCTATCAGGGAAGTTGTTGGGGTTTGTGGTAAGTCGACGTGGTATTGAGTTGGACCCGTCTAAAATCAAAGCCATCCAGGAATTGCCTCCACCAAAGAGTAAGAAAGAAGTGATGAGCGTACTCGGAAGATTGAATTATATCAGCAGGTTCATTGCTCAGCTTACGTCAACTTGTGAGCCTATCTTTAAACTATTGAAGAAAGATGTTGCAGTTCAATGGACATATGAGTGCCAGGCTAAATTTAATAAAATCAAAGAGTATTTGGCCAATCCTCCTGTATTGGTTCCACCTGAGCCAGAAAGACCTTTGATCCTTTGTTTGATGGTATTGGACAATTCTTTTTGACTGTGTACTGGGGCATCATGATGTTACAGGGAAGAAAGAGCAAGCAATTTACTACCTCAGCAAGAAATTCACATCCTACGAGGCAAAATACACTCAATTGGAGAGGACATGTTGTGCTTTGACCTGGGTGGCACAGAAATTGAAACATTATTTGTTAGCTTATACCACTTATCTCATTTCTCGGTTGGATCCGTTGAAGTAAATCTTTCAGAAGCCCATGCCCACAAGGAGGCTCGCCAAATGGAAAATCTTGCTCACAGAATTTGATATTGTTTATGTAACCCGCACTGCAATGAAAACACAAGCAGTTGCCGATCACCTAGCGGAAAATCCAGTTGATGATGAATGTGAACCGCTGAAAACATATTTTCCTGATGAGGAAGCAATGTACATTGATGAGCTGGAACCAGATGAAAAGCCTGGCTGGAAGTTATTCTTTGATGGGGCTGGTAACAACAAGGCGTTGGAATAGGAGCAGTACTTATCCCTGAGATAGGACAACATTATCCTGTCACAGCTCAACTCTGTTTCTATTGCACCAACAATATGGCTGAGTATGAAGCATGTATTTTAGGATTCAGAATGGCTATAGGTATGGGTTTCCAAGAGATTTTGGTCATGGGTGACTCGGTTCTTTTGGTACATCAGATTCAAGGAGAATGGGAAACGTGAGATTTAAAACTCTTACCATACCGGCAGTGTTTACATGAACTATGTCAGCGGTTTCAATCCATAGAATTCAAGCACATCCCAAGAATCCATAATGAAGTTGTTGATGCTTTGGCTACTCTCGCATCAATGCTACATCATCCGGACAAGGGTTATGTGGATCCATTGCAAATTTAGGTCTGAGATCAACATGCTTATTGCAATATAACAGAAGAGGAACTTGATGGTGAACCATGGTTGCATGATATTAAAGAGTACCTCAGAATGGGGGTATATCCGGCACAGGCCACAGGGGATCAAAAGACAGCTATCAGACTACTGGCAAGTGGATTTTTCTTTAGTGGGGGGGTTTTGTACAAAAGAACCCCGGATCTTGGTTTGTTGAGGTGTATGGATGCAAAGCAAGCTACAACGATTATGGTCGAAGTACATGTGGGAGTCTGTGGACCGCATATGAGTGGGTATGTGCTAGCAAAGAAAATTCTCAGTGCAGGATATTACTGGCTTACTATGGATCATGACTGTATCAGTTTTGTGCGTAAATGTCATCAATGTTAGGTACATGGAGATTTAATTCATTCTCCACCATCCGAGTTGCATACAATGCCAGCACCATGGCATTTCGTTGCTTGGGGTATGGATGTCATTGGGCCGATTGAGCCAGCTGCATCTAATGGGCACATGTTTATTCGGGTCGCCATTGATTACTTTACTAAATGGGTTGAGGCAAAGACATTCAAGTCGGTAACCAAGAAAGCAGTGGTTGATTTTGTGCATGCAAACATCATTTGCCGGTTTGGGATTCCGAAGGTGATTATTACAGATAATGGGGCCAATCTTAATAGTCATTTGATGGTTGAGACATGTCAGAAGTTTAAAATTACACACCGCAATTCCACACCATATCGTCCTAAGGCGAATGGAGTAGTTAAAGCAGCCAATAAGAACATTAAGAAAATTCTTCGAAAAATGGTGGAAGGATCGAGGCAGTGGCATGAGAAATTACCATTTGCTTTGTTGGGATATCGCACTACTGTTCGCACTTTGGTGGGTGCAACTCCTTATTTATTAGTGTATGGCACGGAAGCAGTGATACCTGCATAAGTTGAAATACCCTCCCTTCGAATTATTGCGGAGGCAGAAATTGATGATGATGAATGGGTCAAAGCCCGGCTGGAACAATTGAGCTTGATTGATGAAAAGGGATTGGAAGCAGTATCCCATGGGCAATTGTATCAACAAAGAATGGCCAGAGCTTATAATAAGAAAGTGCGTCCACGAAAATTTGAAGTCGGACAATTAGTATTGAGGCGCATCTTACCTCATTGGGCAGAAGCAAAAGGAAAGTTTTCTCCTAATTGGCAGGGGCCATTTGTTGTATCACGAGTGTTGTCCAATGGAGCATTATATCTAATAGATATGGAAGGGAAGTGTGTAGAAATGGCTATCAATTCTGACGCAGTCAAAAGATATTATGTATGATTTCTTTATCTTCATGTGTCTGATTGTATTTGCCATAGTTTTGAAATTGAAATGATGAAGGCATTTTGTTTCGCTATCCAAACTCTTTATCCATTGCTATCCTTTCGAGCCTTATTACATTATTCTTTCATATCCCTCTTTCGAAATCAACAACAAAGTCAAAGATTGAACGATGAAAGTCAAGAAAAAGAAAAGAAAAGAGAAGAAAAAAGAAAAAGAAAAGAATGAAAAAAAAAATAAAGGAGAAGGAAGGAATGAAAAGAAAAAAAAATGGAAGAAGGAACGATCGCAACAACAAATGTAGTCGTCCGAACTACGTTTTGACTTGATCCGAAAAGGTACGTAGGCAGCCTCACTGAGGTTCAGTCACAACAGAAGGAAAACTCAAGAATTCCCAAAGAATGAAACTGGGGCAGAAGTTATGTTCGTTATGGAAGATATGATTCCGAAAATTGAAATTCTTGAGCCCACGTTAGAAATTTTGAGCCTTTATACCTTTCTTTCTAAACCCATCCAAAAGACAATTTACAGTCCAAAAAAAGACCTTCTGATCAATCTTAAGAAATGTCAATACAAGCAGGTGAAATGAATCATGTTATGGACAACACTCTGGTACCAGAAAATAAAAATCGAAAATGAGAGAGTCTTATTGGTGAAAACCCTCACGGGCAGCGTAAGAATATGTGAGTTTGAGAGATATAAAAATGAGAGAGTCTTATTGGTGAAAACCCTCACGGGCACCGTAAGGCGATGTGAGTTTGAGAGACATAAAAATGAGAGAGTCTTATTGGTGAAAACCCTCACGGGCAAAAAGGAGGTGTGACAACGCCTACCACAAGATATTGATTGAAATGGGAGCAGGTGGTACGCCTACCACAAGATATTGATGGAATGGGAGCTTGTGGTACGCCTACCACAAGATATTGATGAAATAGGAGGGGGTGGTATGCCGACCACGAGGTTTGATGAAATGGAGCGGTTGGTATGCCGACCATGAAAACATTGAGAAATGGGATTGGGTTGCACGCCTGCAATGAGATGTGTACTAATAGTGAAATCTGCTTTTATTTCCCTTATATGTGTTAGATTTAATTTATTGATGTTCATTATTGTTCTCCTGAATTTCTGTATTATCTGTTATCCCCGAAGCATGTTCCCCTACCATTTAAAATGGTTATTCTTGTTATTTCCCTGCTGTAGAAATATATATAACTGCACAGGTTTATGTGGTAGTCCTGTCTAGCCTCGTCACTACTTCGCCGGGGTTAGGCTAGGAACTTACCAGCACATGGGGTCGGTTATGCTGATAATACACTATGTGCTCTTTTGCACAAATCCAGGTACTGAATAGGACCAGTAGATCGGGAGCTAGTCTTTAGTCCACCAGGACACTGAGGTAGTCTTGCAGGTGTCCGCAGGCCCGACGTCTCCTCTATCTTACTTTTCATTCTGTTATCTCATGTTTCGATACATACAGTGTTATCTTTCCTTCAAACTGTTGTATTTAGTATTCTTAGTAGTTCGTGGATGTTTTGACACCGGTTCTTGGGTAGAGGCAGATGATGATATCTATGTTATAACTCAATTTATTTAATTTAAGTCTTCCGCTTTAATTTTACATTTCCATTGTTATTTAAATATTTAACGTTGTTGTTACTATTAATAAAAGGAATTAAAATAAAGGAGTTAGGAGTTAATGAATCGTGGCTTGCCTAGCTTCTAGGGTGGGAAATCCGGGTCGTGACAAGTTGGTATCATAGCCCTAGGTTACATAGGTCTCACAACTCACAGACAAGCTTAGTAGAGTCTGAGGGATCGGTACGAAGATGTTTGTATTTATCCCCCTAGAGGCTACAGAGTTAGAAAAAGTTTCACATTTGTTCTTTCTTGTCGTGTGGTTTGGTTTCTCAATGCTAATTGAAATTCTAATCTATTCTTTCGCAGATGGTTAGAACACGTGCTTCCTCATCTTCTTATGAGCAGTCTGAGTCCCAGGCAGATCCCACGAGGGGTAGAGGCCGAGGCCGAGGGAGGGGCAAAGCTCATCCCCGAGCGGCATCACTAGCGGCGGAGCCTTAAGTTTACTTTGACCAGGAGGTTTTGGCCCCGGCAGTTCCAGTGGGCCCACCTCAGGTCCCAGAGGGGTTTATTGCTACCCCAGTTCTTCAGGATACTCTAGTCCGATTGGCGGGTCTCACGAAGAGTGTTACCCAAGCAGGTTTGCTTTCTGTAGAACTAGCCATCTCTCACGCTCTTGCTACTCGTACTCCAAAGCAGGTAGCTCCCCAGATTCACTCTAGCAGTTCAGCTAGTTAGAGCAGATCAGCCGGTTGTGGTAGCCCAAGCCGGTGATTGGGCAGCTATGTCTGCCGATGCATTGTGGAGATTGGATAGGTTCACCAAGCTCTTCATTACTAGCTTAACCGGTGCATCTACCGAGGATCCTCAGGATTATTTGGATAGCTTCCACGAGGTTCTTCGGAACATGGGTATTGTTGAGACCAACGGGGATGATTTTGCTACATTTTGGTTGTCTGGATCCCCCAAGATATGGTGGAGGAATTATTGCCTAGCTAGACCAGCAGGGTCACCAGCCTTGACGTGGGGGCAGTTCACACAGCTATTTCTGAAGAAGTTTCTCCCTATTACATAGTGAGAGGCCTATCGGAGGCACTTCGAGCGTCACCATCAGGGATCCATGAGAGTCACCCAGTACGAGACCAGGTTTATTGATTTGGCTCGCCATGCGCATGTTATACTTCCAACTGAGAAGGAGACGAATTATTGAGGGACTCATTCAGCCTATTCGTCTCCAGATGGCTAGAGAGGCTGGGAGCGAGATATGATTTCAGGAGGCGGCCAATGCAGCCCGAAGGATTGAGATGGTATTGTCACAGGGGGTGGTCATAGGGCAGACAAGAGACCCCGTCAGTCAGGCCGATTCAGTGGTGCCTTGTCTGGAGGCAGAGATTCGTATGATAGGGGTCAGCCTTCTAGGCCTTTCCAGTTAGCCCTTTAGGTTTCTCATGGTGATTCTGATAGCCGTGGTCCTCAGACACAGTATTTCGATTAGTAGTCATTTAGTGCACCACCAAAACCTGTTAGTGCATCACCGCTTAAGAGTTTATAGGGTCGTCAGCCCCTGCAGCTGAGGGCTTATTTTACTTGTGGCGACAGGAGGCACATTGCTGGGTATTGCCCTCACATGCCAGGTGGCTCTCAGCATCAGAGTTTTCGTGCCATGGTGCAGGCACCAGGTGTTCCACAGCCCGCCCAGTCAGCTAGAGGTAGGGGTAAAGGTACTAGAGGTGGAAGTAGAGGTTATAGAGGTGGAGTTCAGACCGCCAGAGGTGGAGGCCAGCCATCAGCAGGCCGACCCAGAGAGGTAGATCAAAGTTCTGAGGCCCATCCCCGATGTTATGCTCTTCAGGCTAGGCCCAAGGCAGAGGCTTCAACTGTGGTTATTATAGGTATGGTTTTGGTTTGTGATAGAGATGCTTCAGTGTTGTTTGATCTGGGGTCTATGTATTCGTAGGTATCATCTTATTTTGCCCCGTATTTGTTCATGCCTAGTGATGCATTGGGTATTCCTTTTTATATGTATACACCGGTGGGTGACTCTATTGTGGTTGATCGAGTCCATCGTTCTTGTGTTATGGTGATTGAGGGCCTATAGACTAGCGTAGATTTGTTGCTTTTAGACATGGTTGACTTGGATATTATATTGGGGATGGACTGGTTATCACCCTATCACGCTATCTTGGACTGTCATGTTAAGATTGTGACCTAAGCTTTACCGGGTATGCCTCATTTAGAGTGGAGAGGGACTCTTGGTCATTCTACCTGCAATGTTATATCATATGTGAAGGCTGGGCATATGGTCGATAATGGGTATTTGGCCTATTTAGCCTACGTTCATGATTCCCGTGCTTAGGTTCCCTCTATTGATTCTATGCCCGTTGTTTGTGAGTTCCTTGATATTTTTCCTTCAGGCCTGCAGGGTATGCCACCTGACAGGGATATTGACTTCTGCATTGATGTGGTTCTGGGAACTCAACCTATTTCTATACCTCCATATCGTATGGACCCGGCGGAGTTGAAAAAGTTAAAGGAATAGTTGCAGGATTTGCTTGACAAGGGTTTCATTAGACCCAGTGTCTCACCTTGGGGTGCACCGATGTTATTTGTCAAGAAGAAGGATGGGTCAATGAGAATGTGAATTGATTACCGGTAATTGAACAAGGTAACGATCAAGAATAAGTATCCACTATCGAGGATTGATGATTTGTTCGATTAGTTTCTGGATGGCAGGGTATTTTCCAAGATTGACTTGCAATCTGGCTACCATCAATTGAGGCTTAGCACATCCGATGTCCCTAAGACAGCTTTCCGCACACGGTACGGGCATTATGTGTTCTTGGTTATGTCATTCGGGTTGATAAATGCCCCAACAGCTTTTATGGACTTGATGAATCGAGTGTCCAGGCCTTATATGGACTCATTCGTGATAGTTTTCATTGATGATATATTGATATACTCCCATAGCCAGGAGGAGCACGAGTAACACCTTAGAGTGGTTCTTCAGACTCTAAGGGATAGTCGTTTATATGCTAAGTTCTCAAAGTGTTAATTCTGGTCGGGTTCAGTCGCTTTTATAGGTCATGTCGTATCAGCAGAGGGTATTCAAGTAGACCCCAAGAAGATTAAGGCAGTCAAGACTGGCCTAGACCAGCATCAGCTACAGAGATTTAGAGTTTCTTGGGGTTGACAACCTACTATCAACGGTTCGTGGAAGGGTTTTCATATATTGCAGCCTCGATGACCTGGTTGACCCAGAAGGGTGCCTAGTTTAGATGGTCGGATGAGTGCGAGGCGAGCTTTCAGAAGCTCATGACAGCTCTGACTACGATACCGATATCGGTTTTGCGCACAGGTTCAGGGCCTTATACAGTCTATTGTGATGCTTCCCGTGTTGGGCTTTGAGCAGTATTGATGCAGAATGGCAAGGTCATTGCCAAAGCTTCGAGGCAGTTGAAGATTCATGAGAAGAACTATCTGGTTCATGATTTGGAGTTGGCAGTCATACTTCACGCATTAAAGATTTGGAGGCATTATCTGTATGGCGTGGCATGTGAGGTGTTCACGGATCATAAGGGTCTTCAGTACTTGTTCAAGCAAAAAGAGTTAAATTTGAGGCAGAGGAGGTGGTTGGAGTTGTTGAAGGATTATGATATCACCATTCTATATCATCTGAGGAAGGCCAATGCATTGAGTATGAATTCAGCCAGTATGGTTTATACATGTCTGTTGTTTAATCTTGTTCATCACTCTATTTTAATATATGAAAGTATTTTGTGCTGAGTTCCCTGAGTATGTATTGAAATTCCCGAGTGGCTTGTGAGGTTGATGAGTGAGTGAGGCCGAGCGCTGAATTGTGAGTATAGTTCGTGATCGGGCTACATGCCGCAGCGTGATCTCTCACGCAAATTTAAAATCTCAGATGAAATTCAACTTCTAAAAGAGAACCAATGACGCTTTCAATGGTGGAACTCAAAATTTATCCACCTCAAGTTTTTCAGTTCCAATTAACCTCCAAGTTTTTCAGTTCAGACAAACATAAATTGGTGCAAAATAATTCGACATGGAGTCATTCTCTGTTTTTCCTTCTCTAGCAAATCAAGCAAGAAAAGAAGAATGTATAATACATTAGCATACAAATTAAAATACAAATATCGTACATATTTAATACAAATTTGGTACATCTATAGCAGCATACAAATTTGATACAACAACATACAGCTAATTATACAATATACAACTTATTTACAAATTATCTATAACTTTCATATAATATTCTTACAAGTTTAATACAACTACAATAACATACAACGTAAATACTATTTTGATATATAATTTTTATACAATGTTTCTTTGCATGTGGATTTTATGTAGTTTATATGCGGTTTCAAGAAAAGAAGAACAAAGGACCCGTTCGGCAATAGATTCTGCCAAAATAAATTTGGGTTTTAATTGGCAAACATATGTTTAGCCATAGATTTTTCCTACATTTTGGTAAAATCCCATAAACAACCCAATAGCTGGTTTTGGGCAAAAATATCAATATTATATTTTAAAAAAAATTACCCCAAACTTTATATTTTATAAAAGAGCCCACCATTTATTATTTTGTAACAATATTGGTTCGTATTCCCCGTCATCTAATAGTGTATCATGTTGTTCATTATAAAAATGATAATTTTGTACCAAATTTATTTATGTTTAGGACTATGGTTTGCGATAATATAATAAATGTTATTGATAATGGTACTGTTGGGGTATTTGTGGTAGTTCTTAGAACTTGGGTATAAGTCATGTTTTTCCAAAATAAATTTGGGAAATATGTTTTGAAAACTAATGTCCAAACACTTTTTCATCTTCAAACAAAATTTCACCCTAATCAGATTCTTCAAAAAAATTTGGGAATCTATGACCAAACCCTAGCAAAAATGTATTTTATATGTGGTCTTTCTGTCATCACCAATCCCCTCTGAACATGGAAAAAAGAAAGCGACACTTGAAAGTCAATGTACTACACTTTACAGACTGTACAATTGAGTACTTGAAGAAAATTGGCTATTGTACAAATTTGAGATAACACGAAACACAGTATATCTACTCAATAATAGTTTTGGTCGATTTTTCCTCCTTCAAACATCATGGTGGCCATATGCAGAGCCATGATTTGAAATTTACGTGTTCTAAATTAATAAATCTTACATATTCGATGAATTTTTTAAAATAAATACTTAGTTTGGACAAAAGTTACTGGGCTCGGCCGAGTATATACGTGGTGTTCTAGCTCCGTCCTTAGTATTGGTCGATGGAGTATTATGGTCCATCACTCCATATTCTCTTTTGTCTGAGTCACTGCACAAACTTGAAGCTTTGAAGTCTATGTGAAAGTGCATATTTGGAATTGATAGTGACAGAGAGGATGGGCATCGACGTTGGCATTGTGGTTAGGGTTGATGAAAGGTTTTCTGCAAAGGGGTGTATTAGCTGAGTAAATAATGTCCTTTCTTTTTCTTTTTCTTTCTTTCTTTCTGCTCCTTAAAAGTTTAGATATTTGTCCTTTTAAATGGCATCAAGTGGAAAGAAGAGAATGCAATAGTGTAAGCAAGGAAAGGGATGTTTAAATTGTTATCTCATATATAGGGGCTGTGGTTACCTAGGTAAAATACATTAAACAAAAGAGGTGATATGATCCTGAATAGTTCGGGCAAAAAAAAAATAATGTAGATAACTCAAATTATTTGGTGGACTGTTGACTCACTCCAAGTCCAAGAACGCTCGAGGAATGCACGTTGAGGAGCTGCATGGTCTTCAATAATTGACTAGACTGAACTGGCCCTTCAAGTCGTGCCTCTTGCGCAAGTTGAATTAGAAAATGCTCCATTACATCGAAGAAACCAAGAGGAAATTTTTTGCCAACTTATTTAAAGTTAAGCAAATATTACTCTCCATATAAGTTAGATTCTCCACCCTCAACGTGCTAGAATACAACTCCTTATAAAATAAGCTTATCTCTGTGATAGTCTTCCATATTCTATCAAGCAAGGCATTGAACGCAATAGGAATCAATTATTCCATGCAAATGTGACAATCATGGCTTTTCATTGACATCAACTTTCCTCTTTCATCTCAAGACACCTAGATATGTTTGAAGCGTATCCATCCGACATACTGTCACGATCCAAAAATAACAGTCGTGATGGCGCCTATCGTGGAACTAGGCAAGCCATAACTCAAAATTTCCAACATATTAAAACACTTTTAAAATGAAGAGGGAAGCATTTAATATTAAGGAAAAGCCTTTTGAAAATAGAATTTATCCAAAGTACGATACAATCTATCCCAAAACAGGGCACAGAGTACATGAGTGTCTAAACCGGAATACAGTCCACTAGTGTCTGTCACACCTCCTTTTTACACACCTACCCCGAATGATAATGTATAAGGGAGTTTTTCCATTTTAAGTGACATTATTCGAAATGAGATTATTTATTTATTTCAGAGTTGCCACTAGGAATAGGTTTGGCTTTTGGTGTCCCAAGTCACCGGTTTATCTTGAATCCCAAATCGAGGAAATTTCGACTTCACGAATGGAGTCTGCGAACCAGAAATTCTGATAAGTAATTTTATTGACCCGGGAGATGGTGTTAGGCACCCCTGGATCCCGTGGTTCTAGCATGGTCGCTTAAACTATTATAAATGGCTTAACATCTGATTTTAATACATGATTATCCTATAGTGCAATTTTAAAATTATTTATAGCTTTTAAGAAATTTAAAGAAGATTTGAACACCGTTTAAATGTATTTTTGGATCACGTCACATGAAATGTACCCGGATCCGCAACACGTTATATTCAACGTTTTAGGATTTGGATTTGGGTCACATGACGTGCACACCCGAGTTTAAGAAGGTAAATTTTTTAAAAGCGTGCCTAAAGTAACTAGTGCGTTGTTATCTTTACGGGAAGCCATGGGAATTTGCTAAATGGCTTACCCGATTTATAAATATTTTTATAGAAGTAATTAAAAAGGGCCATGCAATTTTATGAATTTTGTTTGGCGCAGCGCACCTCGTTTTGTTTTAAATTCCATCTTAAAAGGGTTATTACTCTCTATTAAAGATTGTCTTTAAGAGGTCTAATTAATTAATATTATGAATTAATTATTATTTAAGGCATTCAGCGAACTCGGGCCTTAAGATCAAGTCCAAACTCAAACAAGCGGATCTCGAAGATCGAAGACCTCTTAATTCAAATTTGCTACTTAACTTGGAAGGCCCAAGTCCATATAATAAAATTAAACCAATAATTCAAAATATAGATTCAAGCCTCCAGTACATTGGGCTTCAAAAGCTAGCCCAAGAGTGAGGGAAAATTCTGGCAGCTTTTATTAGAAGATGTCCAGTTTTGGGCTTCTGTACAGGCCCAAATCAAAGTCCGGGCTAGGGACTCAATATTAAACTTCATATCAGTCCACTACTTATCACATGTGGATTATTAAGTTTGGGCTTCTAATAACCAAGCCCAAATCTCATTTACACTGAAGACTATACTGTTTTTGTTCATAATGAATCCAGCTCAGATACTAATTTTAGTTTTGAGCCTGTTTAAAGGTATGGTGATTATAGAATGTAAACAACTCATACAATTTCAATTCATTTGCCTATTGATAACTAATCATTATCAATCTCAAAAATTAACAGTAATTTCTGTAATTCATAAATCCTCAAGCTAATATGGAATACAATGTAAATGCTGACATTAAATTGTAACCTAACTATTATGGATTTTATGTTTCGACATATGCATAATGAAAAAATTTAACTAATCATATTAAACTACGGGAGATGTCGACTTGTATGAGTATATATACTAATTTTGGACTTCGTTTCTAATCCACATTTCAGTCCAAACTTAGTCCTCCAAACTGTTATGATAACTAACATTAATTATACCATAGCTAAAATCACAATCATACAAAAATGAAAAAAAACTCCATACAGTCCAACTAGGTACAAATGATGTAATGTTTAATTAAACATAACAGTAATATGTGTCCAAACTAGATTATAAAACTAAGAGATTCATAAAAACATAACATTCCTCATCCTTTCTTCCAATTTGACTCAAATTTCTCATATCATTTGAAGCTGAATAAGTACCTGGAAATTGGTACAAAGTGAGGTAAAAATGGAGGTCAGTTAACAGCAACACAGAACTGGTTCAATTTACAGCAGCAAACCAGCAAATTCATGTTGAAAACCCCGGAAATTATAGCAGGATGCAGTATACCTCCCAAATAGGATTTGATCAACCAAAATTCAACTGACTTAGGACTAGGTTTTGATGAACCAAAGTGACCTCCAGCATAACCTCCTACTAGTTTCAGAACTTAAAAAGTGAATTTCAACTGTTTGAAATTGGATGAAATAGTGTATAATTTTTTTTTGAATTTTCAGTAGTTTTCAGGAGCTTTGAGTTTGAATTTTTGAGTTTTCTAATTTCTATAAGCTCTAGACCTCTTTTGAATTTTTCAGATTTCTAACTCCTTCTAAACTTCTAACTTTCTCAGATTTTTTTCTCTAAAAACTTTTCAGATTTCTAAAACTTATTTCAAACTTTTTTTTTTTGAATTTTTCCAGATTTGAAAACCTCTCCTAAAACTTCTAAACTTTCTTAGATTTTTTCTATCCCAGAAACTTTTATATTTTTAAACTTCTAAACCTTGCCTTGCAAGGCAAGGGGCATGCCTTTTTATAGGCAAAACTAGGGCAACATCAGATTTTTTTCCTTTTACATTTTAAGTCCCTCTTTTATTTTTAGATTTTAGCTATTTAGTCCTTTAGTTCATGCCTTGTTGGTGAAGTTATGCCACCAACTTCCTGAAATTTAAATTAGAACCCCCTTTTAGAAGGTTCTAGGGGGTTCCAATTCAATTACTACACTATTCTTTCATTACACTACCTATATTAACCTCGAATTAGTCCTAAAATTACTAAACTATGATAACTAAACCCCCAGCCTTGTTAACGTTGGTCAAAACTGACCATGGTTAAACAAAACAAATGCTGGATTATTCAGCTATATCCAAACAATAATTATACTAAAAGAAAACCAAAAATTGAACTAATAGTCTAATTATCCTATCAAAACTAATTATAAAATTAAACTTCAACAACCGAAATTAATTCTAATATCAATCAAACCAAAATTAAAAACAAATGAAGTTGCATGGAATTAATGTAAACAGAAAGAAGGAAATCAAAGATAAATCTAAGAACCAGAATCAACGAAAATGAGATACACTAACTAAGTTATCTAACTAGACTAATTAATAAGAAATGGAAATTAAAGAATTAAGGCCAATGTTAATAGAACCAAACACTGAATTAACAGAAAACAAAGTTTAAACTAACAATGAATTTCAAATAATAAAGGAAAAGCAGGAAGACTCACCTACGCATGGTTAAACAAGGTTGGACCCCGATTCGAGCCTCGAAATAATGTTAAACGTTTGTTCTTCACCAAGAACAAAAAAAAAACATTATTTCGTGATTCGAATCCAACACTGGACTCACGAAATTGGGAAGGATTCGAGCAACTCGAACTTCTAGGGTTATGCCGCTCTTTGATTTGAAGGAAACCAATTAGGGGTTTGGGAAGAGGGAGGTGAGGAGAGTCTAGAGTGTGAATTTGGTGAGGTTTGGGAGGTGGCGCTGCCGTGTGCGATGGAGGCGACGTTAGGGTTTTGATTATTCGAAGGGATTGGTGGGGATTTGAAAGAAAATAAGGCCGAATTCGTAATGAGGAGGATGTGGACCAGCTATGGTGTATTTTTGGGAGTATTTGGAGACTTGCCGCCGGCGGAGGCGATTTTCGGCTGGCGGCAGACGACGAAAGGCGGCGGTGGACGGTGTTGTTTTAGGGGTGTGAGAGAGATGACTGCATATGGGACCCGAGGGGTGTCATTTGAACAGTTAAATACTTAGCAACGTGGGCTTCAGGACCGTCCGATCAAGAAACCTCGACGGTCCTGATTAAAACCCACAAAACTGCGTCATTTTGACTGACCTGGGGCTGGATCAGATAGGGGTTTGGACTTGGGTTGGTTCAAGGGTGTTTTAATTGGGATTGCCAAATTAAATTAAATAATGCCCCAAAAACTGGCTGGCCTATTTTCCCTTCTTCTCAATTAATCCTCATTTTTGTTTAATTTCATTTCATTTTCATTTTATTTTTTTCATATTTTTGCTAAATGCAAAATTAAAATAAAAAGGGCCTGATTTAACTCTAATTCTCTAAAATTAACAAAATCCTAATTTAAAAGAAACTAAGGAAAAATAAAAAATTAAGAGTAAAAATGCAATAGGACTATTTTTGTTATTTTCTCTTATTTTGCAATATTAATTAATAGTAAACCTAGAAAAAAAATATAAATTTGGGTCCTAAATGCAAATGTGCCATTTGGTATTTTTGTATGACTTATATTAATTAACAATGCACACAAAAAAGCAAATAAATACAAAATCACACAATTAATTCCCTAAAATTCAAATAATAAAAAGAAAAATCCTAATTTTATGAATTTTATAGGAATAATTCAAGCGAGGAAAAATCACATGCTCACAGCTGCCCCTCTTTGCTCGGAGACACGAAAGGTTTTCGGGCAAAGATAAATGAGCAATTATGAGAGAATTTTTCCTGCGTGACACTCCATGAGAAGCATTTTTGAAAAATGTCTGATCGAACCATACTATAGAGGTTGCCTACATATCCTTGGCTATAAAGGAATCAGGTCAGTGTAGTTCTGGAAGTTTTGGTAGCTGGGACTACCAGGAGCTGTGATTTCACTACTATTGCTTTTGCTACTGCTTGCTGACCTCCTTATTACACCAAAAGGAAAATTAAAGCTAAGCTAGCTATGCCTATCAACTATGAGTTACAAGATTCCCATCTATAATTTTCTTAAAGCTTGATCTTGAGTCTTAGCTGATTTTGCTGTAGACTCCGATCTGAATGTTGATGCTCGCAAGCTGTAGGTATTGTTTCTTTTTTCAACATTGGGTTAAAGCGGGATCGGTGAAGCTTGTGGCTTTAATCGAGTTTTGAGCAGTCCGCATCTCTGTTCACTTAAGCATTTTAAATTCACTTTTTTTTTTCTTCTTTTCTTTATTCTGTATTGAGACTCATACCTTCGGTCATCTCGAACCCTTTGCCTTGAGGTCAAACCTGCTCAGATACCAAAATCAAACAAACGAATAAAATATTTCTCCCCCAGTTTTCACTAGGAAAATTTCGTGAGTTATTTGTGGCAAAATCTGAACTCATTCTCTCTCTCTCTCTCTCTCTCTCTCTCTCTCTCTCTCTCTCTCTCTCTCTCTCTCTCTCTCTCTCNGCATTTTCAAGAATTGTATTTATCTATGATGTAACGGATTAGGGAATGTAACCCTGTTTCTAAAAGGTGCGACACTGGGATTGGAACTCAAATATTGGCAAAAAGTAAAAGCTCGACTCAGGGATTGTAGCCCTAATGTCGGCAAAAAGTAAAAACGCGTCTTAAGAATTGGAGCCCTAATGTTGGCTAAAAGGAAAATGCTCAACTCATGGATTGGAACCCTAATGTTGGCTAAAAGGAAAAATGCTCAACTCAGGGGTTGGAGCCCTAATGTTGGCTAAAGGAAAAACGCTCAACTTATGGACTGGAGCCCTAATGTTGGCTAAAGGAAAAAACCCTCAACTCAAGTTAGCCTCTCGGGCACAAGCAAGTATGTCTAATTGAACTCACAACTCGCCCGTCAGGCAATATTCTTACCGCTGGTGAGCCATTGTTACCTGAACCATATACATCATACAGTGTCACTGTTACCACTGTCTCAAATTTATCCACTTTGAAAGTGATCAAACAATCTCAGAACAACAAATAAATATCTCAAGAAATGACATAGATAACAAATAGTGCACAAATGTATAAAAGCAATGCAATGCATATGACAGTACACTCCGGTACCCACTGCGGCATGCAGTCCGATCCATTTAACGTCGAAGGTGCTCAATGGGGGTGTGTACAGACTCTGGAGGGGCTCCTACAGCCCAAGCGCAATATACTGGTCAGTCAATGTTACCTGACCGGTCAACCAATGTTACCTGACAAATTTATATAATACAGTGCCATTGTTACCACTCTTTCAAGTCACATCATACATTGTCATTGTCACCACTGTTTCAAGTCACTGCTGCGGCGTGCAGCCTGAGCCACCAAAATTCAGTCCGGAAAACATCATAAGCCACTTGGGCATTTATAAAACAGTAGTCCTCAGCCCAAAATAACACTTAAGTATCATTTGAGTTTTCAAAACTTAGAAATATGGCTGAGTTTGAAAAACAGTATTCAAAACCTTGGTCTGAGACCGTATGATATGCAAATTATGCTGAAATAGTAATATCAATCCCCGAAGGATTCTACAAGTTGGCACAAAGCCCCAAACATGGCAATCAGCCCAAATTATGATGATAACTAGTAAATTCAATCAAATACGCAGTAAAATCAACATCCGGGAAGGACCAAGTCACAATCACCAACGGTGCTCTACCCCACGGTCATATCCGGCGTGCAAGTCACCTCAATACAACACTATGATGTGAAAATCCGGGGTTTCAAACCCTCAGGATATCATTTACAAGTATTGCTCACCTCTAGCCTGCCCAAAGTCTAGCTTGCTATGCCTTTAACTTTCAAATTGGCCTCCTCGTGCGTCGAATCTGACCAAAAATCACACAAACATCGATGAAGCTCGATTTATAAAAGACGGGGTTTTAGCCATACATATCTGAAAATCGCCCCTTAATGATACTACAATTATCCAATACAGTTATGTAACTTCAATATACAATACAACATTCCATTGGGCCAATATTAGTAATAAATCACATAACTTATGCCATTTAGGCTTATTATCAAACATCTTGTAGGCATAGATATTTACACCTCATGACTATAGTATTCGTTCCTCCAACTATTACCATTAACCAACAATTCATCTCACTATCATTCTTTAGCAATTTATGCCCTCCTAACATCACGTGTGTGATCAACCATTCACACCCAAACCAACAAAATTCCATCAAATATACACATTTAAATCCCTACCATGTTCATG
>MU709660.1:44937-120474 GCA_026770625.1 Nicotiana glauca
TATCATAACTCCATATATTTGTCTAAGGTGTAGGTTTATCTCTTGGAGACCAAATCTTGAAAGACAACTTTGGGGTGTTCTTGAGATTTTGAAGAAATCCTATGAAATCCAATAAAAAATCATGTTGTAACTAGTGATTGAGAAGTGAAATCACCATGAAAACACACTTAAAAGCTTACCTTACGACTGCAATTGGATGCCTTGGTAGAATTGGGGTTGTTGGGGAAGCCCTAGGCTTGAGAAATGACTCAAGTTCTGTCATTTCCCATCCTTAGGTACATAAAAACGCTCCAGGCGCGCGAAATTTTGCATAGTTCGCGCGTTGCTCGCACGTTTTTGCTGAGCATTCTACCTCAGACGCGCGAAACGCGCGACTTCGTGCGCTCTGACACCAGACCAGTGAAATGGTCATAATTTAATGTATACACCTCCAAATGACGAACAGTTTGATGCTTTGGAAACTAGACTCAAAGAGATTTAATTTGATAGTTTGTGCATCACCCAACCCCTTATATAACGGGAGATAGGGTCGTCCAAATTGAGGTCTTGTGCGCGCTCATTTACAAGTTTCGTCTATTATGGAATTTTCCAACTTTAAAAGCTCCCGTTAACCATCCGAAATCACCCCGAGGCACCCGGGACCTCAACCAAAAATACCAACACCTCCTAAAACATCATACAAACTTGTTCCCATCATAAAAATGCATCAAACAATGCGAAGACCATCAAATTACATCGAATTCAAGCCTAAGTTCTTCTAAAACTTCCAAAACACGCATTTGATAAAAAACCCAAACAAACCACGTCCGAATGACGTGAAATTTTGTACACATATCCCAAATCACCTAACAAAACTAAAACAACTCTCAAAATTCTATTCTGACCCTCGGAACAAAATCTCACCTATCAACCGGAATTCGCCAATATGCTAACTTCGCCAATTCAAGCCTAATTCTACATCGGACCTCCAAATTCAATTCTGATCGCGCTCCTAAGTAAAAAATCATCCCCCGATGCTAACCAAATCACCAAAATTCACATCCGAGCCCTCTAACAAAATAGCCAACTTCCGATTGACTTTTTTCAAAACAAGCTTCTCTGTAAAAGGTTAAGTGTCTCATTTCCATCTAAAACCATTCCAATTCTACCTGATCACCTCAAATACTAATATTGAAACATAGAGAAGCATATTGTGGGGGAAATGGGGTGGTAACTCATAAGACGACGGGTAGGGTCATCACATCCTCCCCAACTTAGACAAACACTCGTCCTCGAGTTGTTCTAGAAGTCCACCAATAGCTGAATAACTTTACCATGAATATACCTGGGGATGACCCACGTCACCCTATCTAGCATAGGCCTGCTAACACAACATAGCTGAACTTTTGCAATCCGCCTGGTCCATAAACCATAGAACCACACTTCACTTTCTGAAATCTTACACAAGACCAAAACCTCACATCTTTATTCATAGTAAACCCGAACCCACTGTAATAACCCATACCTGCAACCTCGGCTGCAATCCTATGATATACCACATAACTCAAACACATGCAGCGATAAATTCCGCTCACAACAGCTACCCATGACAACCAAATATCGATATAAAACCTCTTGTTAGATAAAGTTTCATTCCAACATTTTCATATACTACCAATGATAAATGAAACACACAATAAACCATATTCATTTCTCAGATCAACCCTTCATGAGGCCATTTCTACTCTAGCAATTACCATAACAAATTTTTGAACCGAACCTCGATATTTACCCATCAAACATGTTGAAATCAAATCCGTTTATATTCATTAATGATCCCCACGATCTCCTTTAACCAAACACACCATCCTGGTGACATGACACAATAAATACGGCCTAACCACAACTTACATAATACGCACACCAATAAGAAACGCATCCGAAAAGTCCCTCAATACCGGAATGGGATCAATGATAGCAAAATCCGCACTGACATCCATCTCAAATGCCCAATTAAGAAAGCACTCATTCCCAGCTGTCCGCTGGTTCTTTGAAATATAAATCATTCTGCTAAAACATATTCGAACGCACTTCACCACTTAACCTGTGGCATTTCTGGCGTAGCCCCTAATGCAATATTTCAAAATCACCCAACACTAAGACAACCAGTCTAAATTCTAACATCACAACATAGCTTGTACATTAGAACTCCATATAACACACAAATCATCATACCTGACCTCAGTTTCCACCGTGCAAATCCATGCACACATTTGATACCCCATCATTCCACGACAGATACTCAATATTTACCTATGCTACCAAGCAAACCCGAATACCACTAGTAGACCCAACAAGAACATGCCGCAATACTTTTGAAATATAATTAGTTTAATCACATTACCTTTTTCTGAGACATATACTCTCATCAAATCACTTCCACTTAGCAATATCATTTTCCCAATTCATCCGAAGATCATTTATCTAATGACTTAGGAGGAATCGCTATACATCCTATGCTCTGCATGCCATACACAGGTCTTGTTCAAATTCTTACAATACTGACACGACGGATGAGACCTGTACACATTCATAACTACTACGGAAATAACAATTCATTAGTTCTATACTCTTGGCAAGAACTATCACCTCATTCTGAGCCAAACAATGGTCTTAGCTCTTTAATTTACTTCACATAATTAGATTGCACTGATCTCAAATTCAATGATCTCGCCTCGCCCAGCAAGAATTGCTCGGGCAATAATCCACTCAAGACATAATTAAAAGTCGTATATGATGCACCAATGTGCCAATAGGCTACCAATTCGAACGCAGTACAAAAGAAAACGAGCTCTGGAAGGAATTACAAAATCCTACGCACTAATATAGACTTTCCTTGGAAAACAGGAAGCAAGGCATACAAAGATAGCATATAGAAAACTATACCCAATTTCACACTGTTGCGGCGTGCAACCCGATCCAGATAATATACCCATGGCGGCGTGCCACCAGATCCACACATAGATCTCACATAAGGAGATACACATCGAGCCAAATCTGCTCATTATAACCAAATACCGAATATCGGTCATAAACATGATAAGTGCATAATATCATCCCTGAGGGATATTTATCGTTATAAACTACAAAACTCAAGCACAACTGAGGTACGATATACAAATATGAATTTCAAGAGCCCAGTTGCTCAGGTAACATCATCCCTACGTGGATTCTCAATACAAAAGCAATTTCTCGAGCCATTTCACAAATCACACGGCGTAATGCATCACTACGCGAGATATCTGACTATAAAGCATCAACTTAACTACTCCTCCATGAGGACCTCTAACTAAAATGCACACATCTGGCCTGATATAGAGCCATTATTCACATTAAATCTATCCATCCACATCAAGCCGATTCTGATCACACTGAACTATTCTGATAACCTTTCAAAGGTCTATAATAACTCCCATTTTTCTCATAACGGGGTAATCCTCCCTAGTTCACAACCCAATAGGCCAAGTGCATCCAGGCATGAATTTCTCAATTTAACAACACCATCACAACCTTGATACTTGGTTTACATCTTTAATCAACCAAGTGACTACATGCCACACTTATATAATCTTCTACTGGGACACACTCCCACAAACTACCGCAATAATATTTGGGGCGTACCTCCAAACCAGCGGTCGCACTAACACTGAAGAGCGATCAAGAATCATTAGCCAGGACACAAAACCTTTTTTACAAAACACCAATCTTAGGTGACGCTGAAGACAATACCAATTTACATTAACAATCGAAACTTCTTTCCTGCTCATCCGAGCTCATGACATCTTTGTCAAAATTTTCCTTTACTCGTGCCATTCCCGGCCCAATTTCCACGACCAGAGCTGATTCCCCAGCATGCATCAAATCGGAACTAACATAGTACGTAACTGTACAATCTGCTAACCAATAGCAAGCTCCCCAACTTAGATCGAAGCCATAGATCACACACATATACTCTATTGCTGCCGTAATACCATGGTGAGATTAAACGCACTCCTTCATAAGCCTGTGGAAACACGAATCATCAGAAATTTTAACTCTTCTGCAATTTTTGCATTCAGTCATACAACAGTTAAGCCCACTCTTTAGGCGACAAAATGTTTTACTAAGTCCCAAATTTTTCAAAAATTTGGCAGAGTTTCCTTTGTAATTGGGCCTATCCACCTGCCAAAGAATCACCAAAACTATCCTAACAACACGTCCACAACTTGACAAAACATCACAATGTATATCAACAACATTGATCTCAATATCATATGTATTATACAATAAAAATTGATACATGGACATGAGCTGCACCTATTTGAATCATAACACATAGAAGATACCTTTCAATCCTCCATTATTGGGATATTCAACTGAGTAAGAACATATTCTCTCCTTAATGTTTTGGACCTTCAAGGTGTGCTCCTAGACATAAATTTCATCATAATACATTTACAGAAGCGATCTTAGCTCACTGACTTATCTAACTAGTATGACAAATGGTTTCCCCTCATAAGCCAATTACCCATTAGCTTTACCTTTAGTTCATGTTTTTGTATCCCTTCCATTGTCATACACATTACACAGTACCAACATACTCATTACATAGCTATCCAGCCGCCATTCCCACAATTTGGGACAATACCGTACATATAAGTTCATAACTCCAGCTCATAAAATCAGCACCTTGGTGCTCAAGCCATAAGCAAAGATCCGGCCTCATGTCCTCTAGACTGGCCCAACATCAAACTCACTGAGATTACATCTCACCCCCTCGATCGGGGAAGCACAAGCCATCAAGGCACATATACTACTAAGCGCTCACGTGCGCATACTGACGTGCGGAAGGAATTTCAAGAGGTATATCTCAAGATGAATCAAGTACGCACGATAAGAATTCCAAGAATCCGAAGCTTTCCTAAACGTTCTGAAGCCTCTCGAGGATAAATACAGACATCTCAGTACCGATCCGCGAGACTCTACTAAACCTGCTCATGACTCGTGAGACCTAGTAACTTAGGCTCTGATACAAACTTGTCACGACCCAAATCCCAAACCCGGTCGTGATGGCGCCTCTCATGAAGACAAGGCCAACTAACAAAAACAAACGCCTCCTTTTAACAGTTATTTAACATTTATTAAACTAAAACATGATTAGCATAATCAAAAGCACAGAAAATAATGATAACAATAGGGAACCATCCCGTCACAGTCCGACATCGGGGTGTCAATAGTCATGAGCTACTACATAGTTCACTAAAGTACTACAAGTCCAGAAATAGGAACAAATTCTGAAAGTAACACAAACAACATAAAATAAGGGAGAAGATCTGGTGCCGCGGATGCTAGCGGTCACCTGACTCGGCCATGAGAACAAATCTTCAAACAGCTCAAAACCCACTACCGGGAACAACACCTGCAATTGCACGCGAGGTGCAGGGAGTAAAGTGAGTACTTCCAACTCAGTGGTAATAAGAGTTAATAATAAATGAAGGCAAGAAATCACATAAGAGCACTCCACCATGTAATATGGGGCAACACAACCATTTGAGAAAACAGTAAGTCTGGCAAAATTCCTTAGAAAATATCTGCCTCAGTTTAAAATCACTTTCAAAAATATCATTTTTCCAAAAATTTAAGCAAGTAAATGCAGGACAGGTAGTGCAATTTAGCAAGAAAGTCAGCCTCTCGGGCACAAGCAAGTATTTCTAATTGAACTCACAACTCGCCCTTCAGGCAATATTCTTACCGCTGGTCAGCCAATGTTACCTGACCCATATACATCATACAATGTTTCTGTTATCGCTGTCTCAAATTTATCCACTTTGAAAGTGATTAAACAATCTCAGAACAACAAATAAATATCTCAAGAAATGACATAAATAACAAATAGTGCACAAATGTATGAATGCAATGCAATGCATATGACGGTACACTCCGATACCCACTGCGGCATGCAGTCTGATCCATTTAACGTCGACGACGCTTATTGGGGGTGTGTATGGACTTCGGAGGGTCTCCTACAGCCCAAGTGAAATATACTGGTTAGTCAATGTTACCTGTCAGGTCAGCCAATGTTACCTGACCAATTTATATCATACAGTGCCATTGTTACCACTGTTTCACGTCACATCATACAGTGTCATTGTTACCACTATTTCAATTCACATCATACAGTGTCATTGTTACCACTATTTCAAGTCACTACTGCGGCGTGCAGCCCGAGCTACCAAAATTCAGTCCGAAAAATATTATACGCCCTTTGGGCATTTATAAAACAGTAGCAATCAGCCCGAAATAGCACTTAAATATCATTTGAGTTTTCAAAACATAGAAATATGGCTGAGTTTGCAAAACAATATTCAAAACCTTGGTCTGAGACTGTATGGTATGCAAATTATGTTGAAACAGTAATATCAATCCCCGAAGGATTCTACAAGTTGGCACAAAGCCCCAAACATGGCAATCTGCCCAAATTATGATGATAACTAGTAAATTCAGTCAAATACGCAGTAAAATCAATAACCGGGATGGACCAAGTCACAATCCCCAACGGTGCTCTACCCCACGCTCATATCCTGCGTGCAAGTCACCTCAATACAACACTATGATGTGTAAATTCGGGGTTTCAAACCCTCAGGATATCATTTAGAAGTATTACTCACATCTAGCCGGCCCAAAGTCTAGCTCGCTATGCCCTTGCCTCTCAAATTGGCCTCCTCGTGTGTCGAATCTGACCAAAAATCACACAAACATCGATGAAGCTCGATTTCTAAAAGACGGGGTTTTAGCCATACATAGCTGAAATTCGCCCCTTAATGATACTACAATTATCCAATACAGTTATGTAACTTCAATCTACAATACAACATTCAATAGGGCCAATATTAGTAATATATCCCATAACTTATGCCATTTTGGCCTATTATCAAACATCTTGTAGGCATAGATATTTACACCTCATGACTATAGTATTGGTTCCTCCAACTATCACCATTAACCAAAAATTCCTCTCACTATCATTCTTTAGCAATTTATGCACCTAACATCACGTGTGTGATCAACCATTCACACCCAAACCAACAAAATTCCATCAAATATACACATTTAAATCCCTACCATGTACATGTATTTAAATTGGGAATTTATGGTCTCCAATCACTATACCATAAGTTGTAATACATGATTCATACTCATAATTCTAAAATAACTCCATATATATAAGTCTAAGGTGTAGGTTTACCTCTTGTAGACCAAATCTTGAAAGACAACTTTGGGGTGTTCTTGAGATTTTGAAGAAATCCTATGAAATCCAATAAAAAATCATGTTGTAACTAGTGATTGAGAAGTGAAATCACCATGAAAACACACTTAAAAGCTTACCTTACGATTGCAATTGGATGCCTTGGTAGAATTGGGGTTGTTGGGGAAGCCCTAGGCTTGAGAAATGACTCAAGTTCTGTCATTTCCCGTCCTTAGGTACTTAAAAACGCTCCAGGTGCACGAAATTTTGCATAGTTCACGCGTTGTTCGCGCGTTTTTCCTTAGCATTCTGCCTCAGACGCCCGAAACGCGCGACTTCGCGCGCTCTGACACCAGACCTCCAAATTCTATTCTGATCGCGCTCCTAAGTCACAAAGCATCCCCCGACACTAACCAAATCACTGAAATTCTCATCCGAGCCCCTCTAACTAAATAGTCAACTTCCGGTTGACTTTTTTCAAAAAAAGCTTCTCTGTAAAAGGTTAAGTGTCTCATTTTCATCTAAAACCAATCCAATTCTACCTGATCTCCTCAAATACTCATATTGAAACATAGAGAAGCATATTGTGGGGGAAACGGAGCGATAACTCATAAGACGACGGGTCGGGTCGTCACAAAAGAGCTCGACTCAGGGATTGGAGACGTAATGTCGGCTTAATGCTCAACTCAGGGGTTGGAGCCCTAAAGTTGGCTAAGGGAAAAATGCTCAACTTAGGGGTTGGAGCCCTAATGTTAGCTAAGGGAAAAATGTTCAACTCAGGGGATGGAGCCCTGATGTTGGCTAGAGGTAAAGAGCTCGACTAAGGGATTGGAGCCCTAATGTCAGCTAAACGGTCAACTTAGGGGTTGGAGCCCTAATGTTGGCTAAGGAAAATCGCTCAACTCAGGGGTTGGAGTCCTAATGTTGGCTAAAGGTAAAGAGCTCGACTCAGGGATTGAAGCCCTAATGTCGGCTAAACGCTCAACTCAGGTATTGGAGCCCTAATGTTGGCTAAAAGAAAAATGCTCAACTCACGGATTGGAGCCTTAATATTGGCTAAAGGGTAAAACGCGCAACTCAGGGATTGGAGCCCTAATGTTGGCTAAAGGACAAACGCTCAACTCAGGATTGGAGCCATAATGTTGGCTAAAGGAAAAACACTCAACTCAGGGATTGAGCCCTAATGTTGGCTAAAGGAAAAGCGCTCAACTCAGGGATTGGAGCCCTAATGTTGGCTAAAGGGAAAACGCTCAACTCAAAGATTGGATCCCTAACTAAAATAAAAGACGCTCAACTTAGGGGTTGGAGCCCCTAATGTTGGCTAAAGGGAAAATGCTCAACTCAGGGGTGGGAGCTCTAATGTTGGGTAAAGGGGACCATGTTGATATTGGGAATTCTGAACTATCATTTTTTCTTCTTTTGTTATGCCTTTTACTCTTTTTTTTTCATTTTTAGATAAGATGCAGGAAAGGACTTGGAGAAAACTTCCCCCTTGCATTGATTTTTTGCTGCAAAGCTGTTTCAGCACTTGCGCGTCTCTTTTCTTTTGGCTATGCCCGCTCTTGCACGGTTGTCTGGATTGCACCTGTTTCAATTTTCAAATAAAGAACAATTGTTAGTTTGAAACGGTGGTGAGTTTTGTGGCCTTGATTTCTTGATCCCAGCCTAGCTTTTGTTGAGACCCTCTGATACTTGCTGGCTTTGAAGACGTTTCCCTTTTTTCAAAATGCAGGACTCAACTTTCATGATTTCATGATGACTTGCTCACGTGGGGCTCTGCCTTTTCACTTTACTTTACTTTTAGAACCTTTGTCCTTGACTTTCTTTCATCTTCGATATCTTTGCTTTGCAAGTATCCATAATCCTAGCCATCCGGGATTGGCTTGATACACCCGCTGAGGCTGGGCACCTTTCTTTTGCTTTTTCTAGGTGAAGCTCTATAAAACTAGTCCTGCCACCTTTCTTCGTAATAGTCTCGAGATTAGAGTTATACCATAAGGGATTCAAGGAAAAGGTAAACAAAAGGCAAGAAGATGAGTTCGGGGAAAAGAAGGACTTATCGAGGAGCGCATGTAGGCTTCAAATAGACATGACATGCTTCTTGGACTGGATGCCTAACCCGTACAAGATTTCCAGCTTCTCGTAAACTCATTGTCCATATTTAAAAACCAGGTAACCTTGCCAGGACTCTTTTTAGTGGTGAGATGTCTTCTTTTTGGCTGACAGCGCCCTTTGCGGGTTTTCGCCAATCGACCTCTCTCATTTCTCTTCTCACCGTCGCCCGATAGTGCTCTTTACGAGGTTTCACTAAGTAGACTCTCTCATTTTCAATTTCTCTAATCAGAAATCGCCTTATGGTGACCGTAGCTTTTCGCTGATAAGACTCTCATTTTATTTCTCTCAATTTGGATTGCATCAGATTCCAACAATGATGTTTTCCACTTCCCATGCCTTTGCCAATTGATCATAAGGACTTGGACAAGGTTTCTGGGTAAAAAAAAATCTTGGACGTAATCACAACTTTGGAACCATTTTGGCGGGCTCATTTCCGAGCCATTATATCATCTGCCCTAGTTTCACTTTTTGGGGGAATTGGAATTTTGTCTTGGTGTGACTGAACCCCAGAGAGAGGCTGCATACGTATCCTTTCGGAATCAAGTCAGACGCAGTTCAGGAAGTTTTTATTTTTGGTTTTCATTTGTTTTTTTTCTATTTTTGTTTTTTTCCTCCTTTCTCTTTTTTCATCATGTTTAATTTTTTTTCTTTTCCTTTTGATAATACTTTCGGGTTCCAAATAGGGTAATCAATGAAGAGTATCCGGCTCAAAGGGATTTGCAAAGAGTTGAAAGTGTTTGCATAGCGGGTGGGAAAGCCTTTGTAATATCAATTGCAAAGAGTCATCACCAGAGCAAGCAGAAACATAATACCCTTTTACTGCATCAGCGTTGACTGCTTCTTCGGGATTATTTCCTTCGATGTTGCCCTGATACAGTGCTCCTCTCGGCAATATTTTTCGGATGATGTATGGACCCTTCTAATTAGGAGCAAACTTGCCTTTTGCTTCCTGGTGATGAGGAAGAATGTGTCTTAACACGAGTTGTGCCGCTTCAAAATTCCTGGGATGCACTTTCTTGTTATACGCGCGGCCCATTCTTTGTTGGTACAACTATCCGTGACAAACCTCGGCAATCCATTTTTCATCAATTAAAGACAACTGTTCCAGCCGAGTCTTGACCCATTCACTATCCTCAATCTCTACTTCAACGATTATCCTTAGCGAAAGGATTTCTACCACTATAGGTATAACAACCTCAGTTCCATAAACTAACATGTATGGGGTTGCTCCTACCGAAGTACGCACTGTGGTGCGATATCCCAGTAATATAAAAGGCAAGTTTTTATGCCATTGTCTGGAGCTCTGAACCATCTTTCTCAAAATCTTCTTGATATTCTTATTAGCTTCTTCAACATCACAATTGGCTTTGGGCCGATAAGGAGTAGAGTTCCTATGCGTTATTATAAATTGTTCGCATACTTCTTCCATCAAATGACGATTCAGGTTTGTAGCATTATCTGTGATGATAATTGTAGGAATGCAAAAACGGTAGATAATATTAGAGTGCACAAAGTCTACCACAGCTTTCTTGGTGACTAATTTAAGAGTGATGGCTTCAACCCACTTCGTGAAGTAGTCAATGGCAACTAATATGAATCTATGTCCATTTGAGGCCTTTGGCTCAATCGGCCCAATGACGTCCATGCCCCAGGCAATGAATGTCCACGGTGCTGACACAGGATGCAGTTCTGTTGGAGGTGCATAAATCAAATCACCGTGCACCTCACACTGATGGCATTTTTGGACAAAGCTGAAGCAGTCCTTTTCCATGGTTATCCAGTAATACCCTGCTCGAAGGATTTTCTTTGCCAAAATGTACCCATTCATGTGAGGTCCGCACACTCCCGCATGCACTTCATGCATAATTCTTCCAGCTTCCTTGGTGTCGACACATCTTAACAAGTTGAGATCTGGGGTCCTTTTGTACAAGACATCACCACTCGAGAAGAAACCACTCGTATGCCATCTAATGGTTCTCTTTTGATCTACAGTGGCTTGCTCGAGGTATTCTTGTGTCTTTAAAAACCTTTGATGTCATGATACCATGGTTGGGTGATTTATTCTTCCTTAACCGTGTTACAATAACCATGACTTTCCTTGATTTGGATCTCCAGGGGATCAATATGGGCATTGCATGGGTTGGGTAGCATCGAGGCCAGAGTGGCGAGTGCATCAGCTAATTCATTGTGACACCGAGGGATGTAACTGAACTTTATCGACTTGAACCCCTTGTTGAGATCCTCCACATGTTTCCAATAGGGAATAAGCATAACATCTCGGGTTTCCCACTCTCCCTAGGCTTGCCGGATAATCAAATCAGAATCCTCAATAATCAATAACTCTTTGACGTCTTGGTCAATCGCCATGTTCATACCCATGATGTAGGCTTCATATTCGGCAGTATTGTTTGTGCAGAAAAACTGCAATGTGGTTGTTATCAGGTAATGCTGACCAGTGGGTGAGATCAATATTGCCCCAATTCCCATACCTTGAGCGTTTACCGCTCCATCAAAGAACATTTTCCAAGCATGGGTATCTCCAGAGATTGCTTCTATTAAATTTACCTCTTCATCTAGGAAATAAGTGCTCAACGGCTGGTATTCCTCGTCAACTGGATTTTCAGCCAAATGATCTGCCAACGCCTGGGCCTTCATCACTATACGAGTGACGTAGACTATGTCAAACTCAGTAAGCAGAATCTACCACTTTGCTAATCTCTCAGTGGGCATCGATTTCTGGAATATGTAATTCAAAGGATCCAACCTGGTTATGAGGTAGGTGGTGTAGGCTTGTAGATAATGTCTTAGCTTCTGAGCGACCCAAGTCAAGGCACAACATGTTCTCTCTAACATAGTATATTTAGCTTCATAAGTGGTGAACTTCTTGCTCAAGTAGTAGATTGCATGTTCTTTCTTCCCAGTTACATCGTGTTGCCTGAGGACACAGCCAAAAGAATTTTCCAAGGCCGTCAGATACAAGAAAAGAGGTTTCCCTAGTTCCGGTGGGACCAAGACTAGCAGATTTGACATATATTCTTTGATCTTATCGAAAGATTCTTGACATTCGTCCTGCCACTTGACTGTTGCATCTTTCTTCAGTAACTTCAGTATGGGCTTACATGTGGAAGTTAGCAGAGCAATGAACCGGGTGATATAGTTTAATCTGCCCAACAAGCTCATCACATTTTTCCTGGTTCTAGGAGGAGGCAAATCCCGAATAGACTTCTATCTTTTTTGGGTCCAACTCGATGCCTCTCCTGTTGACTATGAAGCCCAAAAGTTTGCCCGAAGGAACTGCGAATGCACATATAGCTGGGTTTATCTTCAGATCATACCTGCGCAAACGCTCGAAGAACTTTCTCAAATCTCGAACGTGATCATCCTGAGTTCGGGACTTGATGATTACATCATCCACATATACCTCTATCTCTTGGTGCATCATATCATGGAAGATGGCAGTCATGGCCCTCATATAGGTTGCTACAACATTCTTCAGACCAAATGGCATCACTCTGTAGCAATATGTACCCCAGGGTGTGGTGAAGGTTGTTTTCTTTGCGTTTTCCTCATCCGTCAACACCCGGTGATATCCTGCATAGCAATCCACGAAGGACTATATCTCATGCTTGGCGCAGTTATCAACAAGGATATGGATGTTGGGCAAAGGAAAATTATCTTTGGGACTTGCCCTGTTTAAATCTTTATAATCCATACACACCCGGGACTTCCCACCTTTCTTTGGAATTGGGACTACATTAGCAAATTATGTAGTGTACCGAACTACTTAGATTACCCCTACTTTCAATTGTTTCATGATATCTTCTTTGATCTTATCACTGATTTCAGTTTTCAACTTTCACTGCTTTTGCTGGACCGGAGGGCAATCGGGGTAAGTTACAACTTATGAACCACTAAATCAACACTCATCCCTGGCATATCGTCATAAGACCAAGCAAACATATCTTTAAACTCAAACAGGAGTTGGATTATTGCATCTCGAGTTTTCTTATCTGTGTGAATGCTTAATTTGGTTTCCCAGATTTCTTCAGAAGTTCCCAAGTTAACCAGCTCAGTTTCATTCAAATTTGGCTTAGTTTTATTCTCAAATTGTTCCAATACTCGATTTATTTCCCTAAAATCCTCTTCTTCATCATATTCAAGTTCTTGGTTCATTGTTTCACAATTAGACAGCATGTTTGGATCTGGGCATGAAGTCTGCAAGCATGTCATGTTATTTAAATCCGCATTACTATAACTGAAAAGAAGAAATAAAAGAGGAAAATAAATAAATTAGAAAGAATAAAGAGAATAAATGATGAAATATTGATTTCATTTATTGGAATTGGGAATATAACAGGGTTTACATTGGGAAATTTAAAGATAAGAAACTAAAAGAAACATTCGAGTTACACCCTGGAATAACTCGGGATGCAGAAAAAGTAGCAGGACTCATGCCTGATCAGAAATGGCGTAGCCTTCCAATTTTGAAGATTGGCGCTTGGTCCCATGTATAACACCTTAGTGGTGCTAGTGCCCTCAACCGACTGAACCATGTGGGTTTCGTAGAGTACTTTTCTCATTGCCCCACATATTTCCTCAATTTCTTCAGCCGTGAAAACCTCATCATCTTCCTCTTCACTATATTTTGGCTTGAAAAAGGTTTCATACAAATGTGGCAGTGGCTGTGGCAAAACTCATCCCTCCTTGTTTCTCTCATCTACCTACTTTACATCATCTGGGGTAGGGCGGAAACCTATCCCAAAGAACTTTTCTGTTGTAGGAAGAGTCACCATCTCAGATATTCTTTGCAGATATTTTCCAAGTCCCTTTCCTGGTTTGAAACCATGTCGGATCAATTCCTTAGCCACCATAATCGAGGCATTGGATAATAATGGTTGAGGCCAAGGATTTCCTTCTTCATGCTGTCTGCCACCACAACTTCGAACACTTGGCAGACTATGTGCTCAGTACCCTCCCTTGCTTCTAGGCATGGGACAGATAGGCCCCAATGGATTGACTATTCATCTTCTTCATGAACCACAATTTACTACTCTTCATATTCAAATTTCACAATTTGGTCAAGGGTAGAAGCTACAGCTCCTGCAACATGGATCCAAGGCCTCCCTAGAAAAAAAATTATAGGACGTATCCATGTCCAGTACTTGGAAAGTAACCTCAAAGTCCACCAGTCCAATAGCCAAGATTATGTAATTTTCTCCAATGGTATCTCTTTTGATGTCGTCAAAGGCTCTCACACAGACATTGTTGGGATGAATCCTTCCAATCCCGATTTCCATACGTTGCAGTGTGGAGAGTGGGCAAATATCTACCCTCGAATCTCCATCTACCGTGACTTGCTTTACATAATATCCCTCACATTTGACGGTTAAGTGCAAGGTTTTGTTGTGAGCAGCTCCTTCTGGAAGCACATCATTTTTGCTAAATGAAATAGCAAGGAACCTTTCCGCTATCCTTTTTAGTTGTTTCACCTAGGTTTCAACTGGCACTAATTAAAACCTTTTGATGCTCAGGGGATTTCATCAGTAATGACAGCAATGACACTTATTCAGGACATTTTCGCAACTGATCGACCACCTCATAGTCGGCCATTTTCATCTTCAGAAAGAAGGTTTCTGCTTCCTCAGCGCTCACAGGTTTCTTAAGCGGGAAACGTCTTCTGGTGGCATTTTTTACTTCTTTTGTGTTTGAGTAATTTTCAACAGGGGCATTTTCTAGAAGCTCTGCCAAGTTCTCTTTTCCTTTATACGTAACCACCATCTGATGATAATTCCACGGTACTGCAGTAGGGTTCGTCATAGGCTTCTGTGGTACGTGTCCAATAGTAACTGGCTCATTCAGCCAAGGTGGTTTGATTGTCCCCCGCACCATATAGGATTTCATGGGTACGTACACTTGTGTTCCCCTTTTCAATTACAATTTCTTCGGAGGGCTCACAATCAGCTGCTTTTCTTGGCAGCCTCGTGGGACATAGAGAATTCCATTTTTGGGAGGTATCGTTTTTGTTCTTGTTTAACCTTTCTTTTCTGGTTCTGTCTTAGTGACTTAGTTCTTCTTCTCCCCCTTTATCTTGCTTCAGGGTAACCTTTGGCTTTCTTTCCACATCAGCAATAGCAATGATGGTCTTTAATGCCGGATCAAACTCTTTATCCTCATAGATCATCCTAATCACTGGCCAATTATTGTAGGCTGGCAATGTATTGTTGGTCACATTTGGGACATCCTTGTCCCTCAACACTATCTTTCCCTGCTTTATTAAGTTCTCCACCACTCGTTTCAGAGTCCAACAGTCATTTGTATCATGGCCTTCTGCCCCTGAATGATAAGCGCACCTGACACCGGATATGAAGGCAGACAATGGTGGGTTATGCCTCATTTTGGAGACCGGCTGTAGTAGACCCATTTGGAAAAGTTTCGGGAATAAATTAGCATAAGATTCACCGATTGAGGTAAAATTTTGTCTCCTGGGTGGTTCCCGAGGAGGAAAGTTATTTTGCGGAGGGCGAGGATTATAGTGGTTCTGGTGGGGATGCTGATTTCTTGCGAATGGGGCTTGATTTCTATTGGCATGTGGCTGCGGCCGGTCAAGGGGTTGCGCATTCATTAATGCATAAGGTTGAGTAGCATAAGCCATGTCATGATGAGTGTAGTAATGTTGAAGGGTTCTTTCAGAAAACATAGATCTGGGAGCACGGTGTCTTCTTGCCCCTGATGCTACCATAGACGTTTCTTCTTTCTTCTTATACTTAGCCATTCCTCCATACCCGCCTTGAATGGTTTGGGAGGTTGCTCTAATGGTTGACTGGCTTAAGATTCTACCCATTTTCAGACCATTCTCCACCATCTCACATATCTTAATTGCCTCTGCAAAAGGTTTGCCCATAGTTGACATCATGTTATGGAAGTAATCAACTTCCTGGGCCTGAATAAATACGATGACCATTTCCACTTCATCCATTGGAGGTTTTACCCTTCATGCTTGCTCGCACCACTTAATCGCATATTCCCAGAAACTTTATGAGGGTTTCTTCTTCAAATTCTCCAAGGAGTTCCTGTCTGGAGAAATGTCTATGTTGTATTGAAACTGTCGAACAAAATCTCTAATAAGATCATTCGAAATGTGACATAGAGATATGTCCTGGTCCATATATCATTCCGAGGTTATTCCTACCAAGCTTTCTCCAAAGTAAGCCATTAACAACTCCTCTTTTCTACCAGCCCCGCGCATTTGGTTGCAGTACTTTTTAAGGTGAGCAATGGGATCACCATATCTATCATATTTCTTAAACTTCGGCATTTTGAATCCCATAGGCAGGTGCATGTGAGGGAACATGCATAGATCAATATAGGAGACACTCTTCTGGCCGCTTAAACCTTGCATGTTTTTTAAGCTCTGCTCGAGGCTCCTCATTCTTTTTGCCATCTCATCCTGCTCAAGAGTTTTAGGAGTTTTATCTTGTCCGGGTGTAAACTCAAACGGGGGTGGTTGAGAGTAAGTGTATGTGGGATATTGAGAAGGATCTGCTTGAAAAATAGGATTTTGGGAAGTGAAGGCCGAGGGATCAAAAGCGGGCCTAGGTAGCGAAGGTTATATAGTGGCGGAGCATGGTGGAGCGGTAAAAATATTGGGGGCTACTCCTGATGTGGACACCTGGGGGAATACCTCAGAAGGTGTTCCTACAAAGTGAGCAAACATGGTAGGTTGTCCCTATAGGGTATTCAGATCACTGATGGGGATGTTGGAAGTACCCCCGGATCTGGGGAACGATTCAGGAAATCCAGGGATAGCACTTGGAGGCTCCCTTCCGTTAGTCCATGAATCCCACATCTCCATAACCCGGAGACGTAATATCCGATTTTCTTCAACTATGGCAGACTCGGAGGCCGGGATCCCTAAGATGGGGCTGCCTTTGGTGATGAGAACTGGTGGCAAAGTCATCTCAGATGATATTTCGATACTCCTTTTGATCTGGTAAAATACTGATGCGATGCCAGTTTACCAAAAACCAACCACTATTTCTAAAAACATAAGTTGGAGTTCGATAGCAACAAACGGTTAGTTTGAGAAAAGTAACAGATAGGTAATCGCACATTGGGGTGTGATGCACCAATACAGTTAAATGAGTGTCTACATGTTTGCAGCGGTTGCATGCGTCATCCCGGCTTTCCTTTCCAATTTCCTTTCTTTTGATTTCTTTTTCCTTGCCTTTTCTTTGCTTTTCTGGTTTTTCCCTCATTTTGATTTTTCTTTCCTCTCCATTTTTCTTTTCTTTCATTCTGGCATTTGCTTTTTGCCATGGTTTTCTTATTTTTCTCTTTTGTGTTTCTTTTCCACTCTTGTTTTTCCTTTCACTTCCTTTCCTTCCCCTTTTTTAGGGTTACGGTCGAATTTTATGGATATTGCTTACGTATCATGACCCCGCACGAATCAGACCAAGCGTAGTTCTTGCAAATAAATACAAAAATAGGGAAATAATTTATTTTGGATTTTCAATTTTTCATTAATAAAACTTCGATTACAACGATACTAAACTATTTATTTTTAATAAAAGGAAAATTACAAAACAGGCTCAACATAACAAAAATATAGACTCGACAAGTAAGAATACATTAAAGCTTCAAATCCTGGGGCCCGCGGGGCATCATTCGGCATTGCCTCGGGCCTATGCGTAAAACCTCCTTGTAGCTGCTCCAGATAATTCATAACTTGACGAACAAAATTCATCACTGTATCGAAGAGGGTAGTATGACCCATTCTCTCTCATGCTTGACATTTCATGACGATATAATCCGCGATGGCTCTAATTCTTTCTCTAATCCTGCCCTTTTCCTGAAGTAGTCGACTTATTTGCTGGTTGCGGGTCTCTAGCACCTGGGAGTCATGGAGGTGATAGTGTTGTAACTACTGAATTTCTTTCTCCATTTTGGCCATTAGCCTATAGCAATGTTCCCTCTCAGCCCGAAAATCTTTGGCCCGCTGGGATGCCTCATCTTCAAGGGTATTCATTTTTCTTTTTAGATTAGCAATAGTTCCCTCATAATTTCTATTCATTTGTTGCACAAATTGGGCTCGTTCTTCTGTCTTCTTTGCCCACTGCGCCTGGACTTTTGCGATATTCCCTTCATATTTCTCCAAATCTTCCTGGCACCCTAAGACTTGCTTTTCCAGTCCGCTTATCAACCTTTCATCGGCCTGTCTTCTTTATTAGTTGTTAGCATTTCTTTTCATCTGTCGGATCTGAGCCTTAAGAGCCTCATTTTCTTGGGTAAGATTCTTCTTGTCACCTTCATCGGCTGCGGCTTGCAAACTGATATCAAACTGAAGATCTCGAACCTACTTTTCCAATGCTCCTATTCGGGACTTGTATTCATTCTCTTTGGCTACACAATCCCATTGCACCTGGGCCCCGTTAGTAAATTGTTGGACATGTGGCATCTTTGCGGGTCTCTCAGGAATTTGGAATCTTTTGCCAAACCAAATCAAATATTTAGGGTCCACTTTACCTCTAGCTCGATCCCGCACTATGGTCTTAGGCTCAAGAAACCTACATTCATTCCATATTTGGCGGATTTTTCCTTCTGGAAATGCAGCTTTTGGGCATAGTTTGATGACTTGTTTACTCAGATCTTCATCACCGTGGACGATTTGAAATCTTCCCAATTGGCGTAATACCTTGTAGGGAGCATAGGGTTGGATGCTCCGGATTCCCATCAAGAGAATATAGGGTACTTCAGCTGATGTGTATACTGCGTCAGTAACGGGAAGCCATCCAAAAGCCCACTCAATTTTGTCAGCTGTCAAAAATCTAAAACATGATAGCCAAGCCTCGGTACCTTCAGGGAATTCAATACCTGTTACCCGGGTTTTAAATTCTTCAATACAGCTCAACCCGGTCAAACCATAGTTCATGTACTCGGTCTGGTGATAAAAGTGCTCTTGTATCCATAGCTCTAGCAGCAAATTGCAACCCTGAAAGAATTTCCCCCCTTCTCGACATTTGGTCAAAGCTCGATACATTTCGGACATAATTAGAGGAACCACTGTGCTGTTGGTTTTATTTATAGCCACATCTAGCATTCCTACAAGGCCAATATCTATGTGACCATCTTTTCGGGGATAGATTACCGCTCCCAAGAAAGCTACCATAAAAGTTAATCCCCGCTGTGCCTCCCACTTATGTTTGTTTCTAGCGTGTTTTAAAATAGTGTTGGGGTCCTCAAAACCTCGTGGGTTACCATATCGGTGGTACAAGAAGTGGAGTGTGCAATATCCCTCTGATAGATTCTTAATCTGAACATCCCGACTGATACTCAATAAGTCCAAAAATCTATGGAGCGTTACCAGTCTCGATGCCAATGGATTTTGGCCTCTGAGGTTTTTGTTAAGGCCTGTATATCCTACAACCTACTCTAATGTCGGTGTAAGCTTGAAGTCTGAGAATCGGAACACGTTGCGAGTTGTGTCCCAAAAAGGTATCAATAGTTTAATAATATCCGGGCTTGGCTTAATGTCCAATTATCCGACGGGGCCACCCAGAATCTTTTCCACCGTTTCTCTTCTACTCTTTCCTAGGTCATTCCACAGCAAGTGGAGCTTCAAAGGGAACTCACTCAGTACTGAGAAGGAGTCAATCTCAACTATACTCATCCTGCACTTTTATTTAAAACCGACTTAAGGCTTTATTTTAACCCAAAAGAAAAAGTGGCAATTTTTCAAAAAATTTATTTAAAAAAAACAAAGACATGGTTTTACGGATACGGCGTTTCGTCACTCCATGGAAGAAGATTTTAAGACTGTGCCCGATAACCGTTAAAAATGACCCAGGATGGTTGTCCTTGCAAAAACAGCCTTCCGGCGTCCTTTTGGGTACATTCGGCTTATTTTAAACAAGAATGGCATCACCCAACTTATTTGTGAAAAAAATTAAAATTTTTGACATTTTTTTGGCTATTTTTTGCAAAAAGGAAAGTTGGACCTAATGAGGGTTGCCTACGTATCTCACATCCGGTGAGAATCAAACTGGCATAGTTCGGACAAATTTGTCAAAACCAACTATTTTAAAAACAAAATCTTTTTCTTTTTCTTTTTCTAAAATATTCGGCAGAGTTTTAGTACTATTTGGATATTGGTTGTTCAAAATAAGTGGTTACCCTCACTTAACCCTAATACTGCTATTTTCCTTCAACTCTCTCCCATTATTTATAAGTTGGTTAACATGCAAAGCCGAGCAAATAAATGCACAAGTAGCATGTAAGATGCATCAGGATGGTCTTTTCATTTTAGGTCACCTGTCCTAGATGGACCCAACCCCTGTGTTGAGTCCCCTAAGTCAAATGCACATGATGCAAACAAATGTTCCTACTATGGATGCGGCATGAGGCATTGTTATGCTAGTTTTAAGCCATGGGTTTATTGTTCTAGACCTTGCTTACCTGAGCGGACAACTCGAGCCGGGGGAGGGGGGGCAACATACCGGGGATATAGAAGATCCACTGGCTTAGCAGCTTATCTAAACCTCTTTCTAAATAGTATATGACACTAAGCAGAAGAGAAGTAACACGAAGTACACCCTTCTCCATGATGTAGAATACTCAAAGAGAGGAAGGGTTTCGCAGCAGTTTATATATACAATTAAAAAATATAAAAGGGGCAAAGCATTTAGCATATTAGGATGAAACATGTAGCAAATTCAGATAAAGCCAAATATAAAAGCCATTCTAAGCTCAAATTCTTGAACCCTGAATCAAAATTCTGGGTACGTATCCCCAGTAGAGTCATCAGAGCTGTCACACCTCCTTTTTACACACCTACTACGAAGGATAATGTATAAGGGAGTTTTTCTATTTTAAGTGACATTATTCGAAATGGGATTATTTATTTATTTCAGAGTCGACACTTGGGATAGGTTTGGCTTTTGGTTTCCCAAGTTACCGGTTTATCTTGAATCCCAAACCGAGGAAATTTCGACTTCCTGAATTGAGTTTGCGAACCAAATTCTGAATAAGGAATTTTGTTGACCCAGGGGAAGGTGTTAGGCACCCTCGAATCTCGTGGTTCTAGCACGATCGCTTAAACTATTATAAATGACTTAATATATGATTTTAATACATGTTTATCCTATAGTGCAATTTTAAAATTATTTATTGCTTTTCACGAATTTTAAAGAAGATTTGAACGTCGTTTAAAACATATTTTTGGATCACGTCACATGAAATGTACCCGGATCCGCAACACATTTTATTCAACATTTTAGGATTTGGATTTGGGTCACATGAAATGCACACCCGAGTTTAAGAAGGTAAATTTATTAAAATAACTAGCGTGTTATTATCTTTGCGGGAAGCCATGTGAATTTGCTAAATGGCTTACCCGATTTCTAAATATTTTTATAGAAGTAATTAAAGAGGGCCATGCAATTTTATGAATTTTGTTTGGTGCGGCACACCTCGTTTTGTTTTAAAGGCCATCCTAAAAGGGTTATTATTCTCTATTAAAGATTGTCTCTTAGAGGTCTAATTAATTAATATTATGAATTAATTATTATTTAAGGCATTTAATCAAACTCGGGCCTCAAGATCAAGTCCAAACTCAAACAAGCGGATCTCTAGGATCAAAGACCGCTTAATAGAAATTTGCTACTTAACTTGGAAGGCACAAGTCCATATAATAAAATTAAACCAATAGTTCCAAATACACATTCAAGCCTCCAGTACATTGGGATTCAAAAGTTAGCCCAAGAGTGAGGGAAAATTCTGGCAGCTTTTATTGGAAGTTGTGCAGTTTTGGGTTTCTGTATAGGCCCAAATCAAAGTCCAGGCTAGGGACTCAATATTAAACTTCAGAGCAGTCCACTACTTGTCACATGTATATTATTAATATTGGGATTCTAATAACATAGCCCAAATCTCATTTAAACGGAAGACTGTACTGTTTTTGTTCATAATGAATCCAGATAAGATACTAATTTCAGTTTTGAGCCTGTTAAAAGGTATGATGATTATAGAATGTAAACAAGTCATACAATTTCAATTCATTTGCTTATTGATAACTATGGAAATTTAACAGTAATTTCAGTAATTCATAAATCTTCAAGCTAATATGGAATACAATGTAAATGTTGACATTAAATTGTAACCTAATTATTCTGGAGTTCATGTTTCAACATATTCATAATGAACAAATTAAACTAATCATATTAAAATACAGGAGATGTTGACCTGTATGAGTATATATACTAATTTTGGACTTTGTTTCTAATCCATATTTCAGTCCAAACTTAGTCCTCCAAACTGTTATGATAACTAACATTAATTATTCCATAACTAAAATCACAGTCATACAAATCTGAAAAAAAATCCATACAGTCCAATTATGTACAAATGATGTAATGTTTAATTAAACATAACAGTAATATGTGTCCAAACTAGATTATAACACTAAGAGATTCAGAAAAACATAACGTTCCTCATCCTTTCTTCCAATTTGACTCAAATTTCTCATATCATTTGAAGCTGAAATAAGTACCTGGAAATTGGCACAAAGTGAGGTAAAAATGGAGGTCAGTTAACAGCAACACAACACTGGTTGAGTTTACAGCAGCAAACCAGCAAATTCAAGTTTAAAACCCAGGAAATTAAGGCTGGATGCAGTATACCTCCCAAATAGGCTTTGATCAACCAAAATTCAACTGACTTAGGACTAGATTTTGATGAACCAAAGTGACCTCCAGGAGATAACCTCCTACTAGTTTCAGAACTTAAAAAGTGAATTTTAGCTGTTTGAAATTTGATGAAATAGTGTATATTTTTTTTGAATTTTCAGTAGTGTTCAGGAGCTTTGAGTTTGATAGACCCGTTTTGAATTTTTCATATTTCTAACACCTTCTAAACTTCTAACTTTCTAAAAAAAAAAATTCTCTCAAAACTTTTCAGATTTCTGAAACTTCTTTCTAACATTTTTTTTGAATTTTTCCAAATCTGAAAACCTCTCCTAAAACTTCTAAACTTTCTCAGATTTTTTCCCTCCCAAAAACTTTCAGATTTTAAAACTTCTAAACCTTGCCTTGCAAGGCAATGAGCATGTCTTTTTATAGGCAAAACTAGGGCAGCATCAGATTTTTCCTTTTACGTTTTAAGTCCCTCTTTTATTTTTAGATTTTAGCTATTTAGTCCTTTAGTTCTTGCCTTGTTGGTCAAGTTATGCTACCAACTTCCTGAAATTCAAATTAGACCCCCTTCTAGAAGGTTCTAGGTGGTTCCAATTCAGTTACTGCACTATTCTTTCACTGCACTACCTATATTACCCCTGAATTAGTCCTAAAGTTACTAAACTATGATAACTAAACCACAAGCCTTGTTAACTTTGGTCAAAACTGGCCATGGTTAAACAAAAAAAATGTTGGATTATTCAGCTATATCCAAATAATTTCAATTATACTAATTATCCTATCAAAACTAATTATAGAATTAAACTTGAACAACTGAAATTAATTCTAATATCAATCAAACCAAAATTAAAAACAAATGAAGCTGCATGGAATTAATGTAAACAGAAAGAAGGAAATCAAAGCTAAAACCTAAGAACTAGAATCAACGAACATGAGATACACTAACTGAGTTATCTAACTAAACTAATCAATAAGAAATGAAAATTAAAGACTTAAGGTCTATGTTAATAGAACCAAACACTGAATTAATAGAAAATAAAGTTTAAACTAACAATGAATTTCAAATAATAAAGAAAAAACAGGAAGACTCACCTACGCATGGTTAAATAAGGCTGGACCCCGATTTGAGCCTCGAAATAATGATAAACGTTTGTTCTTCACCAAGAACAAACGAAAATATTATTTCGTAACTCGAATCCAACACTGGACTCAAGAAATTGGAGAGGATTCGAGCAACTCAAACTTCTAGGGTTCTGCCGCTCTTTGATTTGAAATTCGAAAAACCCCGGTAACATTCGAAGGAAACCAGTTAGGGGTTTGGGAAGAGGGAGGTGAGGAGAGTCTAAGGTGTTAATTTGGTGAGGTTTGGGAGGTGGCGCCGCCATGTGCGGCGGAGGTGGCACTAGGGTTTGATTATTCGAAGGGATTGGTGGGGATTTGAAAGAAAATAAGGTCGGATTCATAATGAGGAGGATAAGGAGAAGTTACGGTGTATTTTGGGGAGTATTTGGAGACTTGCCGCCGGCGGAGGCAATTTTCGGCCAGCGGGAGTCGGCGGAAGGCGGCGGTGGACGGTGTTGTATTAGGGTTGTGAGAGAGATGACTGCATAGGGAGCCTGGGGAAGGGGGGGGGTGACATTTTGACAGTTAAATACTTAGCAATGTGGGATTCAGGACCGTCCGACCAAGAAACCTCGACGGTCCTGATTAAAATCCATAAAACGACGTCGTTTTGACTGACCTGGGGCTGGATCGGATTGAGGTTTGGGCCTGGGTTGGTTTAGGGGTGTTTCAATTGGGCTAGCCAAATTATATTGAATAATCGCCCAAAAATTGGCTGGCCCGTTTTCTCTTCTTCTCAATTAATCCTCATTTTTGTTTAATTTCATTTCATTTGCATTTCATTTTTTTAAGATTTTTGCTAAATGCAAAATTAAAATGAAAAAACCTGATTTAACTCTAATTTTCTAAAATTAACTAAATCCTAATTTAAAAGAAAATAAGGAAAAATAAAAAATTAATAGTAAAAATGCAAAAGGACTATTTTTGTTATTTTCTCTTATTTTGCAATGTTAATTAACTAGTAAACTTAAAAAAAGTATAAAATTGAGTCCTAAATGCAAATGTGCTATTTTATATTTTTTATGACTTATATCAATTAACAATGCATACAAACTTACAAACAAACACAAAATCACACAATTAATTCCCTAAATTTCAAATAATAAAACGGAAAATCCTAATTTTATGAATTATATAGGAATAATACAAGCGAGACAAAAATCACATGCTCACAGTGTCTAGAGAATAAAATTGAAAATATAGATTGAATAAGTAAGGAGAGTCAAGGCCCGCGAACGCCATGCAGCTACCTCAATAGTCTCCGAAATCTGATGCCTCACTCAGTAGCCGATATCGTGTCCAGAAGTTCCTGGATCTGCATACGAAGGGCAGGAGTAATGTGGTACATCCAACGTAGTAAGGGACAAGTCCAACCTTTGGACTGAAAGGTAGTGACGAACTCAACCAATGCAGTTAACAATAGAGTTAACAATGCAAAAACGTAGGCATGTTTTCATTGTAAATAAATAACTCAACAGTGAAGTAGACTAGATCCGAACAATGTAAAGAATATAAATCTTCTATCTCTACCTTCCAATGCACATGATGTACGTGATGCACCATGTTTTCAGCCTCATGTGCTTACACTCTTAAATGCACAACCACTTGGTACTGTATATGGTTCATTCGGCACAGGAAAGATCCATTCTGGAATATATACATCACTGAATATCAGTCACCAGTACCGAGGAAGGACAATCTAGCCCTGTGGACAAGATCCATCTCCAGGTATCAAGTACTTAAGATAAGATCCATGTTCAGGGAAAATCCATTCCTCAATAATATCATCCACGCTCACTGGGGTGTGTACAAACTCTGGAGGGACTCCTAGAACCCATGCTCTATCATAACATCGATATAATCGCTACGGCATGCAGCCTGATCCCATAACTTTCACTCATAATTAGGCTCTCGGTAAGTCTCAATCATCAATCTCTACAGTCTCACTCACGGGCTCAAAATATCATAAAAACTAGCCCAAAACAATAATATGATGAATCAATAAATAATAACTGAGACTGAGTGTAACGACCCGACCAGTCGTTTTGAGCCCTAGCATGTCGTTTAGCAATCTGAGGCCATGAGCAACTTCATTTCAGGTATTGTGACTTGTTCGCATGGTCGGAATTGGAATTCAGAAATATCGGAGTTAAATTTAAATAAAAATTCTTATTTCAGAAGCTTAAAGTTGAAAGAACGAACTAGAATTGGATTTTTGAGTAAACGACCTCAGAATCGGGATCTGAAGGTTCCAGCAGGTTCGTATGATGATATCGGACTTGGGCGTATGCCCGGATTGGGTTTTGGATAATCCGGGAGCGTTTTGGCGCCTATTGTGGAAGTTAGCAATTTAGAAGAAATTGCATCAATCTGGCTTAAAATCCATTTCAGTGTTATTGATGTCCGTTTGAGATTCCGAGACTGGGAGTAGCTCTGTATGGTGATTCTGGAGTTGGGAGAGCGATCAGAAGTGAATTTGGAGGTCTGTAGGTCATTTTGAAGCCGTTTGGCTAAAGATAGAAATTTGAAGGTGTTGGAGAAGTTTGACCGAAAGTGGCCATTTTGATATCGGGGTCGGAATCCGATTCTGAAAGTTGTCATAGGTCCGTAATCTCAAATATGACTTGTGTGCAAAATTTGAGGTCAATCGGACGTATTTTGATAGGTTTAAACATCAGAAATAGAAGTCGGAAAGTTCAAAGTTCATAAAGCTGGAATTGGGGTGTAATTCATGAATTTAGCATTGTTTGATATGATTTGAAGCCTCGAGCAAGTCCATTATGTGTTTTGGGATTGGTTGGTATGTTTGGTTGGGGTCCGTGGGGCTTCGTGTGGATTTCAAGTGGCTATCGGATAAAAAATGGAATTTTGGAAGGCTGAAGGATACTGCATCTGCGGTTCTTGGACCGCAGATGCGGTTGAAATCTTGCAGAAGCGGAAGGGCCCAGGCCCAAGGAAAATCGCAGAAGTGGCCTAGGGACCGCAGAAGCGGTTCGGCTTAAGCTGCCCCCAGACCGCAGAAGCGGTCAGCCCCCTCAAGCCCAAAACCGCAGAACCGGTTAGAAAGTCGCAGAAGCGACATCTGCAGAAGGATTATTTTAAAGTCGGGATTTGTTCATTTCACACATTTTCTACATTTCATTTGGAAATTTTTAGAGGGTTCAAAGGAGGGTCTTCATCAACAATGTTAAGTTAAGTTATTCCCACCTATTATAAGCTAAATACATTTATTATGTATGTGATTAAGCATGCAATTTAGTATAAAAAATTGAGGTTTTGGTTGAAAACCTAGAAAATTATAATCTTGGATTTTAGCCACATTTTGAGTATGGAATTAGGAGAAAATCATATATTTGACTTCCTAAGGTCATAGGTAACCTTTGTCTTCGAGAAATTTTGGATTCTGGGCACGTAGGCCCGAGGGCATTTTGGTCATTTCACTAAACAAAGTTGGGAACTTGTATAATCTGAATTGTTAACAAGTATTTGAGTATATTCTCATTAATTTATCATTAATTGGCTAGTTATGGTGCATTGTGCGTTGGTTCAAGCTTTCGGAAGGATATAGAATGCCGATTGCGAGTCTTCACAGCGAGGTGAGTCTCCTTTCTAATTCCGTGAGGGGGAAATTACCCCATAGGTGAGTTAAATTGATTATGTGCTCCTAGTTGTGGAGGCTACGTGCGCACGAGGTGACGAGAGTCCGTGCGTAGCTACTGTTATGCTATTGCCCGGGTAGTTTAGGACCCAAAAAACATGTTATATTTGGAGTAATTGTGGGATCATTGATGACTTATATTGATTAAATCACACTAAATTAATAATTGGATTTTCTAAAAGACTCAAGCTTCATTTTATTTCCAAATTAATAAACAGAATTGACCTTTCCTGGATATTTGCTCCACGTTGACTTCCTGACTGTTTTTCTGTCTGTGTGTGTTTATTTTTGAACGGGCCGAACGCCTCGGCTGATTAATTGATGCATCTATAGGCGTGCTGTCAACCCTCGGCAAGTGCACATTTATTTCTGTTTGATCGGGCCGTCGCCACGGTATGATTAGCGCATGCTTGTATTGCTGCCTGGAACTTGATTAAATTGTTGTTGCCTTTCATGGCTTAAAGATATATGGAAGTTATTTTAAAAGGAAATTGTTGGAAGTTTTCCCGTGAAGGAATTAACCGATTATTTCCTTCTTTCTAATTGGCTTAAAAATCATGTTATAGCATAAATCCACTGATTAGTAAACATATTACGGAGGAATCATTAATGGACTATTAGAAAGTGTCAGAGTTGACCATCTTGTCTCTACCAATCCGGGATTAGGCGGGATAATTAATGAGTACACGTTGATTACGTACTCATACTACACTTCTGTTTATTTTTGTTGCACAGGTACTTGATACATTAGCGGCCTACTGGGCACAGCAGCGCAGACGATTTAGGGATTAGGTGAGTTGCAGTATGCAAGGCGACCCGTAGCTCTTTGAAGCCCCTTTCTAGAAACTGCATTTCTTTTCCGTCCATTGTATTTCGGACAGATGTTGTGTTGTATTTTATGTTTGTATCAGTAGTTGATCATGCACTTGTGACATCGGGTTTCTGGGATGGTTTCCTTAAATCTTTGTACTAATTGGTATTATTTAAGTTTGAATTCAAGAAATGATCTTATTTTTATGTGAAACAGAAGGAAAAACCTTAGATTTTCAAAAGTATTAGAAAGAGGAAATTAATTGGAAATCTAATTGGCTGGTCTGACAGTGGTGTTCAGTTCCACCATGACCCTTAGTGGATTTTGGGTCGTGACAAACATGGTATCATAGCACTAGGTTCCCGTCGGTCTCACGAGTCATGAGCAAGTCTAGTAGAGTCCCGCGGATCGGTACGAAGACGTAAGTACTTATCCTCGGGAGGCTGCAGGACTATTAGGAGTACTTCCCTTCTTGATTTCCTTATCGTGCGGTTCTATTCCTTTGAGGCTTATGGCTTTGATTTCTTCCTACTCAATCTTACGCGACGCGAGCGCTTGCTAGAAATCGAGAATATGAAGAATTTAAATGGCACTACAAATATGGTGCGAGATGATTTTCCTGGTATAGTTAATTGGACTATTATAGTTGCTTTATGGAAGGGTATTCTATTATTCAGCTCAGTAATAGAACTTCTAACAGCCTTGAGGCTAGGCACATGTTGCCATGATGCTCATGAGCGATTTTTCGCAGTGTTGTTGTGATGTTAGGATGTTTACCCACGTGTCGGGGCAGTGGATGAATTGAAGGGAGGTTTACTCACCGTGTAATCAAGGGATTCGGTATTTTATTTTCGGTAGGGGAAAAGGCAGTCGGATTAAGAATGTTCAGATGTGGGCTGGTGGAAGTAATGAAATGTGGTAATTGCAAGCGTGGTAGAGATCCCCTCTACATTGGGGTGTTGTTTTCCTAATTCGACGTACTAAGTTTATCGATGTTAAAATCTGCTACAATTCGCCTTTATGGCAGGATATTGTTAAATAGTATTGGAGTTGCGACTGTCAAATATCGCATAGTGCGGTGGTTTAAGATCAAATAAGAATTTCTAATATTGACGGCTCGATAAAGATGACTTTTGGAAAGGTTTAAAGTTAGCAGCAATGGTGGATTCAAGTGCCACGAAGATAGATTTTATTTGAGTCAACAATTGAGCATCAAAGTATGAGGAAGGACATGTGGGAAGTGTCAGGCGGTATTTAAAATTTCTAAAAGGCCTAGTGTGAGCAGCAAGGTTGAGTGACCGATTAAGGAGATGAGTTCCGCGAAAGTGGGCGAGTGGCGGGTGTGCATACGGGCTTGATAGTAGGAAGACTACGCGCCTTAAAGAGAGTTTGGATCGAATTGGGGATTTTAATGATTTGTGATTGAAGCCTGCGGGTATGATGTGAAGTATGGGCTATTATGCGACAGAAGATTGATATGGCGGGAAGGAGCTGCTTGATATAGAGGAGGGTGCTGCATCACCCTGAATTGGAAGGGTGTTGCCGCACATTTAATTGATGTACGCGAAGGGCGAATGGACTTATGCAGCTGGAAGGTGAGCTCGGACTCAGGATGGGCTATTAGTGTCATAGCGAATGTTTTTCGTGCAGTGGCGTAGGAAGATGTCGGGAGGTGATTCCCCTAGATGGGTTATTCCCCGTGAGCAGATTAGCGGTCGTGTGGTTGGCAAAGCTTCTGCAAAGAATTATATTGGTTGTTCCACAAGGAGATCGGTCGTGCGAATGTGGATGATGATTTAGAATATGGAAGATGGGGATTTACAAGAAGATTCCGAGAAATGTTGATAATTTATTGCGCGAGATTATGCCAATAAGAGGTAAAGAGGTCGGGCGAACTCAGGAATTATGAAATGATGGCTTCAAGCTAAGTAGTAGAGTCCCACCACTTATGATTAGGCTATATGGTTAACTACTTGCGTGCTTTCTGGTTATTAGCATATTGATGGATTATTTCAGCTATGAGAAAAGACTATAACTGGTAATTTGAGTAAAGGAATTGTTGGAGGCATGCTACGGTTGGCCCTATTGGCTCATGTTCGGATTTGGAAAAAGGTTCAAGACTTATGCCTAGTATAAATACAGGTTTCAGAGAGAGTGATTTCGCCGGGTGCTGCGCCGAGAGAGTATTCGTGTGTTATAAGATTTATGGGGTGAATTATATTCGGGACCAAGTCATAGCGGATGGCTCTCAATAATGGTCCTAGTGAATTCAGAAGTTAAAGTGTGGTGCCCAATGATTTCGAGCCTATAAGTACGGTTAAGAATCAAGCTTTGTAGCAGCTTATGAGAAGGTGCCCAGAATGTTCTATGATATTTTTGACTTGCGGGTAGCATTTGAGAGATACAAAATGGTTCGTGGTATTCGAGACAGCATGGTCTCGTTATTCAAGGTCAGTCGGGATGAGTGTAGATGTAGTATGTTATGTGTTGAATGAAGAAGTATTATTTCTAAGGCAATCAAGGATTAAGTGGAAGGAAGTAGATTGATTAGCCATGGTTAACTTGGCATATTGGTAGTGATGATCAGTTCGTCTAGCGTGAGCAAGTCATGCATGTGAGTTGTGGCAGTGCGTGTGATGTTTGTCGGCCAGAGTGATTGATATTATTCAGAATCATTCTTCTGTTATGGCCTGTTATGAGTAGGCGGATCCCGGAAGGGTTATGGTGGCTTGGACAACTACTTAGAGATTGGCATATTCGATGGTTATGAGAATTCTCCTGTATGTCGCTATAGTTCTCCTGAAGTGAGTTAAATGAAAAGTTTTACATGATGAAGTGTTAGTCTGTCAGTGGTTCCACAGTTGTGATGGAAATCGTGTCTATCGTATATCGGTACGTTGGGTGCAGTGAGTGGTATGGAATTTGAAGTGAGTATCGAGGTTACAGTTTGGTAATCACTATGATTTCACGAGCTCGGATGAGCAGGAAGGGAGTTTTAGTGTTTGGAGTAAGTTGGTATTTTCGTCAGTATCACCTGAGATCGGTGTTTTGTGAGAAAGGCCTTGCTTCATGGTTAAGGATTCTTGATCTCTTTTCAGCGTTGGTGCAGCCGGTGGTTTGGATGTGGAGACCCGTTAATTATTTCGGAAGGTTGTGGGAGCATGTCCCACAGGAAGATTGTATAAGTGTGACATGTAGTCACTTGACTGATTAGAGATTTCAACCAAGTATGAGGATTTTGGTAATATCATTGATTTGGTAATTTATGCCTGGGGGGCATCTGTTCATTGGGTCATGGACTGCGGAGGTTTGCTTCAGTTGTGATGGATGTTCTTCTGTGTTATGAGAAGAGGGAAATGAATATGGACCTTTGAAAGGTCATTGGCCTAGTTGGGCTCGATCAGGATCGACTTGAGGTCGATGGATGGATTTAAACGTGGAAGTGAGCCTTACGTTAGGCCAGTTGTGTTCATTCTAGTAATGTGCTCTTAATGGAAGAGTAGTCGCGGTGTTATTTCATGGTCAGCTATTTCATGTAACGATGTATTACGCCGTATGATTTGTGAGACTGCTTGGTAACTTCTTATGTGTTGAGGTTCCGCTCAGCAGTAATGTCATATTAGCTGGATGGATCTTGAGATTTAGATCATGTATTGCACCTCAGTTGTGCTTGAGTTTTGTAGCCTATAACGCTATATGTGTCCTTAGTGATGGTATTATACACCTTAGCGTGTCTATGACCGATATTCAGTATTTTGTTATAATGAGCAATATAGCTCGATGTGCATCTCCTTTATTGAGTGCTATGATTATTCAGATCGTGTTACGCGCCGCAACAGTGTGATGTCGAGTCTGGGTTTTCTATATGCTATATTTTTTGTTTCCTTCCTATCTTCTAAGGAAAATCTGTATTAGTACGGGGGTTAGGTAAATCCATCCAGAGTTCGAATTCCTGTTTATGTTGTGATCGGATTGGTGGCCTATTGGTACAATGTGGCGTTATATGAGACTTTTGGATCGCATTCAAGGTGGCTTATTACCTGAGCAGTTCGTACTGGGTGAGATGAGATTGTGGGATTTAGGATCAGTGCAATCTGATTATATGGAGTATATTAAGGAGGAAAGATCATTATTTGGTTCAAAATGCGATAGTGTTTCTTGTTAGAAGTATAGACTCAGTGATTGGTTGACTTGGCAGTTGATTATGAATTTCGGCACATCTCATCCATCGTGGCGGTATTGTAACAGTTAGAGTAAGACTTGCGTATGTCATGAGGTGTAATGGGAACATCTGATTCGTTGAATTTTGGCTAAGTTGATCGGAAAGTGTTATTGTGGACCTATGAGTAAAGTGATGCAAAGTGTCAATTCAGCAAAGTTATGCAGTCATGTTAAGTACAGCATGTGGTGAATGATTTAGTGATATTATGATGAAAACAGGCCTAGCATAGAATTCCGGATGTTGGAATTAGGATCTAAGACTTATTTTCTTGAATAAAAGGAAATATCTTCAGATAATATCGAGCTAATGTGCTCAGCAAAGTTGTGGCAGCACGGGAAGGTGCATAAGGTGCTAAACAATGATTTAAGACTACTTCGGTATAATTCTCAGCACGTTCGAGGACGAACGTATGTTTAAGTGGGAGAATGTAACGACCCGACTTGTCGTTTTGAGCCCTAGCGTGTCGTTCAGCAGTCTGAGGCCATGAGCAGCTTCATTTCAGGTATTGTGACTTGTTCGCATGGTCGGAATTGTAATTCAGAAAGGTCGGAGTTAAATTTAAATGAAAATTCTCATTTCAGAAGCTTAAAGTTGAAAGAATGAACTAGGATTGGATTTTTGAGTAAACGACCTCGGAATCGGCATCTGAAGGTTCCAGCAGGTTCGTATGATGATATCGGACTTGGGGTATGCCCGGATCGGGTTTTGGATAACATGGGAGCGTATTGACGCCTATTGTGGAAGTTAGCATTTTAGAAGATATTGCATCAGTCTGGCTTAAAATGCATTTCAGTATTATTGATGTCCGTTTGAGATTCCGAGACTGGGAGTAGCTCCGTATGGTGATTCTGGAGTTGGGAGCGTGATCAGAAGTGAATTCGGAGGTCCGTAGGTCATTTTGAAGCCGTTAGGCTAAAGATAGAAATTTGAAGGTTTTGGAGAAGTTAGACCGAAATTGGAGATTTTGATATCGGGGTCGGAATCCGATTCCGAAAGTTGTAGTAGGTCCGTAATGTCAAATATGACTTGTGTGCAAAATTTGAGGTCACTCGAACATGTTTTGATAGGTTTAAACATCGAAAGTAGAAGTCGGAAAGTTCAAAGTTCATAAAGCGGGAATTGGGGTGTAATTCATGAATTTAGTGTTGTTTGATATGATTTGAAGCCTCGAGCAAGTCCATGATGTATTTTGGGATTGGTTGGTATGTTTGGTTGGGGTCCGTGGGGCCTCGGGTAGATTTCGGGTGGCTAGCAGATCAAAAATGGAATTTTGGAAGGCTGAAGGATGCTGCTTCTGTCATAACCGCATCTACGGTCATGGGACCACAGGAGCAGGACCGCAGATGCGGTTGAAATTTCGCAAAAGCGGAAGGGGCCAGGCCCAAGGAAAATTGCAGAAGCGGCCCAAGGACCGCAGAAGCGGTTCCGCTTAAGCGGCCCCCAGACCGCAGTAGCGGTCAGCCCCCTTAAGCCCAAAACTGCAGAAGTGGTTAGAAAGTCGCTGAAGCGACATCCGCAGAAGCGGAAATTGCATCGCAGAAGCGAAAATTGCTGAAGGCAGAAGGGTTATTTTAAAGTCGGGATTTGTTCATTTCACTCATTTTCTTCACTTCATTTGGCAATTTTTTGAGGGTTTAAAGGAGGGTCTTCATGAACAATGTTAAGGTAAGTTATTCCCACCTATTATAAGCTAAATACATTGATTATGTATGAGATTAAGCATGGAAATTAGTATAAAAAAATTGAGGTTTTGGTTGAAAACCTAGAAAATTATAATCTTGGATTTTAGCCACGATTTTAAGTATAGAATTAGGAGAAAATCATATATTTGTGTTCCTAATGTCATGGGTAACCTTTGTCTTCAAGAAATTTTGGATTCCGGGCACGTGGTCCCGAGGGAATTTTTGTCATTTCACTAAACGAAGCTAGGAACTTGTATAATCTGAATTTTTAACAAGTATTTGAGTATATTCTCATTAGTTTATTGTTAATTGGCTAGTTTTGGTGCATTGTGCATTGGTTCAAGCTTTCGGAAGGATATAGAATGCCGATTGCGAGTCTTCGGAGCGAGGTCAGTCTTCTTTCTAATTCTATGAGGGGGAAATTACCCCATAGGTGAGTTAAATTGATTACATGCTCCTAGTTGTGCGGGTTACGTGCGCATGAGGTGACGAGAGTCCGTGCGTAGCTACTGTTATGCTATTGTCCGGGTAGTTTAGGACCCAAAAAGCATGTTATATGTGGATTAATTATGGGATCATTGATGACTTAGATTGCTTAAATCACATTAAATTAATAATTTGATTTTCTAAAAGACCTAAGCGTATTTTTTTAATTAATAAAGAGAATTGACCTTTCCCGGATATTTGCTCCACGTTGACTTCCTGACTTTTTATCTGTCTGTGTGTGTTTATTTTGGAACGGGACGAACGCCTCGACAGATTAATAGATGCATCTATAGGCGCGCCGTCAATCCTCAGCAAGTCCACATTTATTTCTGTTGAATCGGGCCGTCGCCACGGTATGATTTGCGCATGCTTGTATTGTTGCCTGGAACTTGATTAAATTGTTGTTGCCTTTCATGGCTTAAAGATATTCGGAAGATATTTTAAAAGGAAATTCTGGGAAGTTTTCCCATGAAGGAATTAATCGATTATTTGCTTCTTTTTAATTGGCTTAAAAATCATGTTATAGCATAAATTCACTGATTAGTAAACATAGTACGGAGGAGTCATTAATGGACCATTAGAAAGTGTCAGAGTTGACCATCTCGTCTCTATCCCTCCGAGATTAGGCGGGATACTTACTGAGTACACGTTGATTATGTACTAATACTACACTTCTGTGCATTTTTGTTGCATAGGTACTTGATACCTTAGCGGCCTACTGGGCGTAGCAGTGCGGACGATTCAGGGATTAGGTGGGTTGCATTATGCAAGGCGACCCGTAGCTCTTTGAAGCCCCTTTCTAGTAACTGTATTTTTTTCTGTAAATTATATTCCGGACGGATGTTGTGTTGTATTTTATGTTTGTATAAGTAGTTGCTCATGCACTTGTGATACCGGATTTTTGGGATGGTTTTCGTAAATCTTTGTACTAATTGGTATTATTTAAGTTTGAATTCAAGAAATGATCTTATTTATATGTGAAACAGAAGGAAAAACCTTAGATATTCAAAAGTATTAAAGGAGGAAATTAATTGGTAATCTAATTGGCTGGCCTGACAGCGGTGTCCGGAGCCACCACGACCCTTAGTGGATTTTGGGTCGTGACACTGAGATATAATATGAATGCATGTACATGATTGAGTACGAAATATCAGTAAAATTAGTAAAGTGACACCAAGAAATGACCACTATAGGTCCCAACAGTACCATCATAAAGCCTAAACATGATATCTAGCATAATTGACAGTTCAATACTTTATCACATGGTAAAAACACGAATATCGACAAGATAGTACTGCTAAACAGTGCCATGGAACCAGCCAGTCCACAATTATCACGGTGCACTGTTGATACCCAATTTTTTCCTGTATATTTTTTATATGAAAAATATTTTCAAAATAGCATATGTATGCATATAAAAGTATGTCCAAGTATTTTAATATTTTTTAATTTTAAAAAAATTTATTTTATCAATTTATTGCCCTATTTTAACAGTATAAAAAAGAAATAGTTATTCCTCAAATTATCATTTTATTCTCATATTTATCCCAAAATATAACTAAGATAATTTTTTCACATTTTTACAAATTTGTTTAGTATTTTTAAAGCCTATTTTAAGAATTAATTATGTTTGTAATTACAAATTTAATTCCAGTATTTTTAATTTAATATTTATATATTATTAACCTTTAATTTGTTTTCAGAAATAATTTTACTATTTTTATAAAATGAAAAAGGGAAAAAATGGCTATTTAAATACTAGCCATGTTTCATTTCAATTGTAGCCCAAATCAAACCCCCAATTAAATCCAATTGCAATTTCAAATTACCTGGTCCTATTTCTAAACTACCCGACCCTGAACCATTCATTTTACCCGCCAGGCTCCCCTTTTGATCCAGGCCGTTGATCAAAATGATCAACGGTCACAATTCCACCTTTCCTTCTTAATCCACCAACACCCTAACCCTAAAACCATTTTCATTCACCGCCCCCCAAACTCTCTCGAACCTTCCCTAAACCTAGCCACCTCTCATCATGTTCCACCTTGAAACTCACCATATACATGGCTTCCCAGGCCATAGGAGTCTTATACTCACCTACCCTTGCTCTTACACAGCTGATACCTGAAGATTCGAGGCCAGACCTCGAAGGTTTTCACCCAGACCTCTACCGATTCAAGGTTCCTGAGTAATCGCTGGCCTTGCTCCGGCATACCATGGTGTCCTGAGCCTGTTTTTTACCTTTCCGACTTAGATCAATGACCTCTCAAAGCCTTTCTCATTTCTAGGGTTCTTCTGAAACCCTAAAACTTTGAGGTTTTCTTCGATTTCTTTACATCTGTTGTGTATCTATGCTTTCCTGAAGTTTTTCAAACAATTTCCCTAACTTTTTGTCACACCCCAAATTCGAGGGACATGACCGGCGCTCGACCGAGTATCCCCAGTCAAGCGGACCTAGGTGCCTTTCCTATCTCACGTGTTACCCCCACATTTTCATTACTTAATAACCAAGTGAAATAGCCATTCATAATTGAAAACACCTTTTATTACAAAACATACACAACATACATGGTTCTCAGCGTGACTTATATCTTACACCGCCCAATATACAAAATACATATTTACTGTCTATGGAGCCTCTAAGGATACAAAAGGGTGATACAATAATTTCAGGTTACAAGGCTCCAGCTATACCTTACACCAAAAAACCAAAACAAGACTCCGAAATTAAAAGCGGCATGAGCCACGCAAGGCCCCGATAGGAAAGGGGCTCACAAATACATCTGACGGAAAATGAAGGGGAGCTACGATCGGTGGACTGGAGTACATGCTATGGATCCACCTACAATCATAACACGAATGTAGCGCCCCCGGCAAAAGGGACGTTAGTACATTTGAATTGTACTGGTATGTATGAACAAACCTTTCCCTAAGTAAACTCAAACCATACACAAGTTGCAAGCGATAACATAATCAACAATGGAATACACAATTAAGGAACAATCAAGCCAAGCAAGTCTACAATCTCTCCTTTTTCCCTTCAAAATTTCCACATCAATGATTTCACAAGTTGATACACTAGTAGAGAACAGTAATAGAAGCAGCAACCAAACACACATCAAAGTAACAATCAATCCAAACAAGTTTACAAACTCTCTTGTTTCCCCTTCCACATTTTCCCGTCAATGATTTCACAAGTTGCTCATATTTTGTTTTAATAGTGATTTCGATCACTTTCCACCCTTATTACCTCGTCCACCCTTATCACCACAACCCACACCTTATTACTTCGTATTGCGGCACGCAATCCGATCCCACCGTACAGTTACAATTCACAAACAACACAACAACAATCAACAATTCACAAAGATCAACTACAACACTTCTTAAGAACAACCACAACAATTTACAAGTTTCCATAACAATCAATACCATTTTCAATAATTCATATGCAATTTAAGTCACCAGAATAATTTCCCACAACAAGGCAAATATGTTATTACCACAGTTGTTCTAATTGCATCATTTATGATTTTCCTTTCATAATTTGTTTCTCAACTCTTACCACATAACACTTTCACAATAACGTATTTAGTTCACTGTCAATTACTTGCACCATTAAACCACAAACACTCAATAAAACCAATCAAACACCCAACAAACCAACCACAAGAATTTCACTAACAATCCACGTAGATATCACACACCAAATATTTGTACACCAAACAAGGTAATTTTACAAAGGTCAAAGTTAGCCATACATACCTCGTTTAAGCTTTCCTTAAGTTACTACAACGTTCCGGAAATTCTAGCAATTTCAATCTAGTTTGAGACATTACAAAATTGAACACAAATTAGAAAAGTATTCATGGTTTCAACTCATTTGAGCATTTTATCAAATACTAGACGAGCATCTTGATTTCAAATCCCCTTTCCAAGATTTCCTTCATTCCCTAACCCAATCTTACTTATTTAAGTTAAACAATCTTCCCATAAACCTAAGTTGTACATGCATGTATACAAAATACTAATACTCCCAAGAATCATACCTCAATAACTCATCTTATACACCAAACTCGAAATTAAAACCTAGGGTATAGAATCTTACCTCTTAGATGAAGAACTTGTGATTGGATTCTTTGATTCTTGAAGATTGATGCAAGATTTGGATGATTTACATGTTGGGATCCTCATTCTCTCTCTAAAATGCTCTCACCTCTCTCTAAAATCAGTAGAAAATGAACCTAAATAAAGCCCCAAAGGCTATATATTAAAATGGGGTCGGGTTATAAAAATTAGAAAATTAACCCTCCGATGTTAGGTATGCGATCGCAGAACTGACCGCAGAATGCGAATGCTAGCCGCATAATGCATCGCAAAAATCGGCGTCCAAAACTGGGCTACACTGGTTCAATCTGCGGTTTGATTTGCGACCGCAGATTAAAAATGCGGACCGCATAATTGATATTGAGATCGCAGATCTGACATGACACAGGATTGCATTTTCCAGCCTTTGGTAATTTTGTCATAACTTTGTGTATGAATGTCCAAATGACGAACGGTTTGAAGCGTTGGAAACTAGACTCAAAGGTATTTCATTTCATATACTATTCACCACATAAAACCTTATACATATTTAGATATGCTCGTTTAAAGTGGAGCCTTGTGCGAATCCATTTGGAATGTTAGCCTATTACAAAAATTTTCCCATTTGGCATACACTGAGGCTTCGATTTGGACCTCACATCACTTACTGTAAGACTTATACTCATATATACCAAGTCTAATTGATGTCCACCATTTTAATAGCACATACAATATAATAATTTGCCTACGTGGCACCACGAAATCTTAGATTACTTAGCGAAATTTTCCGGGGCCCTTACATTCTTCCCCCCCCCCCCAGGATCATTCGTCCTCGAATGAGGATTAGAGTTTTCCCCAAACACTTTAGCATCACACATCTCTTCTCTAATCTACTCAAGTCCTTAAATTTTGTCTAACTCCAAAATTCTTCAGAAATTTCGGCAGAGTCTCCTTTATAACTAGGCCTATCCACCTGTCAGAGAACCACCAAATTCGTCTCAACAACACATCCACAACTATACATAACACCACAATGTATATATCTACAATCCTAATCCCAGTATTACAGGCACTACATTATCATAAGGATACTAGAACATGGACTGCATAGTTTTAGATTAAAACACATGTATGGTACATTCCAAGTCAAAACTAACTGGTATTCAATCAAGCGAAAATATTTTCCTTCCACGACACTTTCAGCTTTCCAGATGACATTATCGACTTACAAGCATTGTCATGACACATTCTCAGAAATAATATTAACTCCCAAACATATATAACAAGGATGACATATAATCATCTTGGATGAGATAACTATCCATTGACTTTACCTTTTAATAACTTCCACTGTACAATTTACATTCAACCGGATATTGTAATTCATGATAACAACAATAACCCACAATTCCATAACATGGCATCATACCATCAAGAATGTCATTTCATAGTAACCAACCAATCATGTGTTCATAATAGTCCTTACCAGCCATTAATGTAATGACAAAGGTGTTCATCAACAAGAATATAATTTCATTTTAATCAACAATCCATATGAAGTCAAGCCACCATGATTCTTGCTAGTAGTGCATCATATAGGATATTACCATGATCATATAGTTCAATCAAATCAATTCATACCCACTTTTTTATCACAATTTTCATAGACATAAGCAAATGGAAACACAGAGTACATGAGAAACAGTTACGGGGGATATCATACCCCTATTGAAACCTAATATGTAATATACTTATGTTACCGTTATACACTTACTGTCAGAGAGCCCCCGAAACACATTTCCAAGAACCATTACACAACTCCTGTCATCCCTACGACTGGTATACAATTCATTTCCTCAATACTTGCACATATTCAATCACTTGACACATTCTTGCACATAGTTTGATTACTACAATGAATCCTCATATATTTTAACCTCTTCGATTCACTATACACATGTAAATTAATCATTACCAACCTATACTATCATAAGCCAATTACTTATCACATGAGTTCTTACAAAACTTTTTATTTACCAAGAAGGGTTTGCGTATGACTCAAATAATCGCAACACATACAATTTCGGCACAACTTGAAGAATTCCAATAGTAAAGCATTTAGGGGAGGTATGGGGTTGTCTTTGCACTAAATGGAACGCAACATTAGTTTGCGTAGAGATAAAAATTCGCACGATCACTACTAGGCTTGTTCAAATAGATGGGGATATTTTTCTTTCATTTCATCTTCCGCTTTCCATGTGGCTTCCTCAACTCGATAAAGCACCGCAATAATTATATATTGATGGAAATTACCTCGGCATTACAAATACTACTTTATCATGATGATACCTGGGCATGGACCGCACAATTTTAAATCATAACACTTAGAAGGTACCTTTCAAATCAAAACCAACTGCTATGCAATCAAGAGAAAATATTTTATCACCACAATACTCTCAGCCTTCAATGGCCTCTTATATCTTCAGACTTCGCCAGAACCACAATACTCTCGGCCTTTAATGGCCTCTTATATCTTCAGACTTCGCCAGAATACCTTCACATGAACAATTTCGACCCCTAAGCTTATTTAATGAGGATAACAATTAGATATTTCGCATAAGCAAACTATCACTATCTTTGCCTTCAATAATTTCCACTAGAATGATACAAAATTGATCTTCACTTACTTTCTTGGACATAGACATGGGAATCCACAGAATATATGGCAACAACCATGAGAAAACTTCGTACTCCTAGTGCGGCCTACTGTGGGATAAACGTATGCCACCTTTACTACCAGCTCACATACATATTCAGGGGAAAACATTGAGAATAGCCTGCTCACCCTCCAAACTCTAAATCTCAAGGCGAACACTCACGCTAAACCCTTGGTGATCTTCAACAATTACCCTAGGAGGTGCTATCCTAAATCGACCCTAAAATTACCTATCATATATACATGTGATCACACTATGAAGCCTCATCTTGGACTCGTCTGAACTTACAACACTCAATGGATCTAATGCAATGAGGAACAATAGAATTCAAGATCGTACTAGAGTTATTCAGGAATCCATTTAGGCACTGAGTAGAGCATTGCATGAGGTTACATACTAAGAGACACGAGGATTTCTACTAATGATGCTGATGTGGTCAATCATGGTGACGACATCAACTATTAGACAATTAAAGCATCGGGGTAACTCGTACACTAGCAATAGGAACCATTAAGGAGGAGTATTCAAGTACGTGACCCAGTCGTTTCCTGGAGTGTAGGGAAAATCCTACTACCAAGAATGGGAATACTCTGCCACCTTGAATATGATACGGGTTTCATGTAGTTGAATTAAACTCCTAACATTACTTGACACACAAAATCTATGCCATAAGCCCGTGAGGATGAAAAGAAGATGAATGCTTACAAGATTCTCATATTTCAGATAGCTTAATCCTTCCTGATAATTGATCATATACGAGGGAACTAAAGAATACGACCAAACATATCTTTCAAATCAATATGCTCATGACATGTGCGAAAATCTGAGGGCATCTAATCTCATCCTTTTCTCAAGTGAAACCACACACCTCGGACATCTAAATGTTAGAATGAAATCATGCACTGGTTAGATGCGTTCTAATGGTTAACATGATGCCCCAAGGAGAAAGACAAATGGCATTCCTATCCTTCCAAGGAGGTGTAATACCAAGGGTAGCAATACTATCCTCACATGAAACTAACATAGTCAATTATTCTAAAAGTCGAGTGAGAAGAAAGCCACGTAACCCAACCAATCCAACCCATTCAAGACTTGGGAAAAAGGTATGCACTTTGGTTTGAAATCATGGAAATTGAATCTTAAACTTCAAGGGAAAAAAAATTACTACCTTTGAAACCCATGAGACAAGCCCTCGTAGTCCTAGAAAATCAAGAACAATGACGAGAAGGTAATTAAAATCATTACGAAGTGGTATAGAACAAGGCCTCAAAGTGCCCCCCCAATGGATAAGTTTAAAAGAATGAGCCGTCGTAATGCATTTATCAGGGATAAGTAACCTAGGTTATCTAGTAACAGGGACAAGCAGAGCAGGTAAATGATTGTTAGAAGAGCATCTACAAGGAGTACCAACATAGGTTATTGATTCTTTACAAGGGGATATGTCCCACCCTTGATGCTGTAAGACTTTTTCCTTTGATGCCATGAAACATAAAATGAGAGGTATCAGATGAAAATAGATGGTAAGGCATCACAACTAAGAGCACCACTTGGAATCGACAAGCTTAAACAGAATTGAAGACATTAGAAGTCTGTAGAAAAGGGGAAATTTACCCACTCCCAAGGCGCTTGTAGAGTACATAAATGTAAGGTTAATTAAATCAAATCATATCACTGGATAACTAGTCGAGACATCGAGATAATATCGTATGTAAGATCATGGGTAAACGACACAGGATTGAAGACAAATGAAAAGAAATGGGAAGAGCCTTATGGAAGCAACCTTTACATTATAACCACTAGGAACAGTGGAAATATAAAGTGATTATAAGAGCTACATTATTCTGAAGGAACGTATCTCTATATAGTCACGTGATGTATAGCTCCAGAATTCAAAAATCCAATTATATTTAGCAGCTCTACTTCATAATGAAGATCTACAACACACTTCTATTCGACCAATTATTGCGAGCTATATTGGGAGATGTTATAAGACATGACCGAGAGAAAGGCTTTTACATAAGAATGTGTTAATAGGTGTATTTCTTCCTGGTCAACCCAAATCCTATAGGCGAGAGTTAGACTGATAAGCAGATCGTTGGACTGGCACATGTGTAAGTAATCCATTATCGAGAGGAGATCATTGGATCTCAGCAATTGCGACATGCTATCAACCTTTGATGAACTTGAAGTAACACGAGAACCCGATGAGATAGTATAGAATAATCGTGGAGGGTTTGTTGATGTTCTTAATGAGTTCTTCATAGATTTTTAACTTGGGAACTACCCAGATGCTGATGAAAGACAGAAAAACATGAGAAACTGGCGTTGTGCTATGATAACCCCCAAAGATGTGCTTGGTCTTGACGGAGAGCCTAGCAAGGGCCCTTACGAGACAGAAAGTGATATAATAAGGATATTTTCTCTCATGGTTATCGAACAAGTGTGGGAAAACTAGCATAATGAATTCACTAACTAAAGAACACGATTAACACATGCCATGGAGGTGTAAGGAGGAGATAAACATTCGTTATAAGTTGGACACGCTTCCGCTATATTAGTTCCCAATTACAATATACGACCATGATACGAGCAACCACAATACCAAGACAAGGTGATCTACTTGTTGCGGGATGTCCCAAGTGGACATGAAAGTTATGGCGACATATGATCTTCCTATGACATGGGCGTGAGGATCTAAATTTTCAGAGAGACTTTATATTCATGCACACATTGACCATTTCTATTGACATGCACTCATGTGAGGTGTTAAAGTTCGCTCTTATGTTACTAGGCAGTGGGAAGATTTAATGACGATGTTGGCAAGAGAGTAGATTGACTGTTCAAACCATATAAGCCATATACATAACTAAGTAAAAGAGTGACTCGAGAAGGATCGCAATGATGGGGTGCCTTGCATGGAACTTGACACCACTTAGGTAAACTTTTAGGATGGTGCATGTATAGGCACCAGCGAGTAGATTTTGTCCATTTAAATAAAAAGATTCTATAAGAAATTCATCAGATATAATCCCTTGGTAAGAATTTTAGGAAAAGCAAGTGGGAAATATCAATCATAGCGTTATAACTCAATTCAAAGTCATATTTTTTAAACTTAATTCCGCAAGTAGGTAAATAAGTGAATTCATAAAGGATTAGATTCATGTATAGCGCGTCTTGTTCAAAGAGTCGATACACGAAATGTTTTGTTATTCAATATCTTGGTGAGACCATGTTTATGAGAATTCTTCAATATGGATGTACATATACAATAAGTAGAAATTCTAATTTGACTCATTTAACGACATTATGTTGGTAGGTAAATAGCTTAATCGATACCCCTCGACTCCCCACCTCTAGCGTACGTAGGTAACATACGGATATACTACATGATCTAATAGTGAAGAGGTATCAATAGGGACAAGGACACTCCCCTCCTAGCGATATGTTTTACCAATCTATCCACATCTCAGTACATTCTCCAAACAAGTTCTTGGGCAATCCACTCGGACTTAATGGTGGGATCAATCCCTCCTTACATGCTTCAAAATTGCGGATTATGGCATCAAGGTTACCAACCTTGAGAATAAGACTTAGAGAGGAAATTAGCTCCCTAACTTGAGCTCTATTGCACGATTGGAGTATCAAAGAAGGGTGAGATTCCTAAATGTCCGAATAGCCTCCAACTTATATATGTGGTCGAAAACACACTGATAAGAAGGACTCTACTAGATACGGCTCCGAGACATCCTAGGACACTTTAAAACCTTAGGCTCTGATACCAAGTTTGTCACGCCCCAAAATCTGAGGAGCGCGACCGACGCTCAACCGAGCAAATCCGACTAGCAAGCATGTTAGGTCTCATCCTACCCAAACTAACTCATGAATAAATAGGAGATGGACTCCATTAAACAAATTCTATAAACATAACAATAACGGTTTCCATCTCATTTTTCATTAGCAACATCATTCTCCATAATAAAAGAATTACAAGTATTATACATCACTGCCAAACATCAATATTTCTCTTTTAGATTCCCATGCCCGACACTACCCATAACCTATCTACGGAGCCTCTAAATATAACTAAATAATAGTACAGAAATGCTGGCAATAAGGCTCCGGCTATACCTTACACAAAAATCAAAATAAAACTCCGGACACACGCGGCCTGAGCCACGCAGGGGCCCCGAGAGAAGTGGGGCTCACCAAAAAGCTGATGGAAGACGAAGGCGGAGCTAGGATCGGTGGCTGGAGTACCTGCTGCAGATCCACCTACAATCATAACACGAATGTAGCGCACCCGGCAAAAGGGACGTCAGTACACTTGAATTGTACTGGTATGTATGAATAAATTTTGAGCCAAGTAAACTCAAGCCATAGACAAGTAAGTAACAGTAACAAAAACAACAACCAAATCCATAAAGTAAGAATAATCAAGCCAAACAAGTTTTACAAACTCTCCCATTTCCCCTTCCACATTTCCACATCAATAGATTTCAAATTCTTACTCATATTTTCCTTTCAACAGTGATTTTGATCACTTTCCACCCTTATTACCTCGGCCACCCTTATCACCACAACCCACACCTTATTAGTTCGTGTTGCAGCGCGCAACCCGATCCCACCATACAGTTTCAATTCACAAACAATCACAACAACAACAATGAACAATTCACAAAGATCAAAACAACACTTCTTAGGGAGTAGCAACAATAATTTACAAGTGTTCCCATAACCATCAATACTATTTCCATCATATTCCACAATTCACAAGTGTTTCACGTTACAACAATACTTGCCCACGATAAGCCATAGATGTTAATGTCACCATTATTCCAGTTGCATCACTTACAATTTACTTACGTCATTTGTTTCTTAGCTAATACCACATATCATAATCACAACCCTGCAAATCACACAAATTTCACCATTTACCCACGTGGATGTTACGTACCAAACATTTGAACACCAACAAGGCGATTTTATAAAGTCAAGGTTATCCATGCATGCCTGGAGTCGAATTCCATTTTTAAACTCCTATTATCAGTCACCAAGTAATCTAGCCATGTCAATCTAGTTCACAAATTAACACATGCACCTTAGAATTTGAAATTCACAATTACTTTCCGAGTTTATTTAGGTTATCAACTCTTCTTTACACAAATTCTGTACTCCCTCCCAACTACTCTAACTAGATTTTAGGTTTTAATAAACGTGCATGAGTGTTTCAACACCAATTATTAAGAACTAAGCATGAGACTTTCCCCCTCTCAATAAATCTAAAAGTCAATGAAAATGGGGTAGGGATTTTACCTGTAGAAACAGATATGAAGACACTTGCTTTAAAATTTCCTGGACCAGATAATTTGAGGAACAAATTTTTGAAGAAGATGAACTTGTCTTACAGAAACCTCTCCTCCCTCTCTCAGAAAATATGTAAAAATGAGGGGTTGGGGTGTTATATTAGAAGGGGGGGTCGGGTTTTAAAGTTTAGAAAATAGAAGCTCGAGTCAGATCTACGGTCGCACTATGCGATCGCCGAATTGGAATGCGGTCCGAATATTGGACCGCAAAACTGACCCCAATCACTGAACATCTCTGCCTGGGTATGCGGTGGAAATGTGGTTCGCATTCAGATTATGCAATCGCATAATCGACTGCATTTATAACATCAACTTAGACTAACTCTCCGATTAACTATGCGGCAGGAATGCGGTCCGCATATTGATTATGTGATCGCATTCTGAACCGCAAAATGACACTTTTATGGAAAACTGATTCTTTTGATTTTTAAAGGCTTAGATCACTACCAAGGGTCTGGAGCGTGGTGAGAAAGCTCGCCACAAAGAATTCTACACATTCCTAACACATATTCGGAGTCGACACCACGAGTTACTAAGTTTTGAGACAAAAAATTATTTACGGGCCCTTACATTCTCCCCCACTTAAAATAATTCGTCCTCGAATGAGGATTTTGAAAATCAGTTGGTTTTGAAAGACATGATGTGAAGACTATTGAAATTTTCACTAACTCCCATATTCTAGAAAAAGTTTGCTAGAGTTTCCTTTGTATTATGGACAAATCTACCTGCAAGAGAGCCCCTGAAACATATTTCCAAGAACCATTACACAACTCCTATCATCCCTACAACTGGTATACAATTCATGTCCTCAATACTTGCACATATTCAATCACTTGACACATTCTTGCACATAGTTTGATTACTACAATGAATCCTTATTTACTTTAACCTCTTCGATTCACTATACACGCGTAAATTACTCATTACCAACCTATACTATCATAAGCCAATTACTTATCACATGAGTTCTTACAAAACTTTTCATTTACCAATAAGCATTTGCGTATGACTCAAATAATCGCAACACATACAATTTCGCCACAACTTGAACAATTCCAATGGTAAAGCATTTAGGATAGGTATGGGGTGTCTTTGCACCAAATGGAACACAACATTAGTTTGCTTAGAGATAAAAATTCGCACGATCACTACTAGACTGGTTCAAATAGATGGGGATATTTTTCTTTCATTTCATCTTCCGCTTTCCATGTGGCTTCCTTAACTCGATAAAACACCGCAATAAATATACATTGATGAAAGTTACCTTGGCATTACAAATACTACTTTATCATGATGATTCCTGGGCATGGACCGCAAAATCTCAAATCATAACACTTAGAAGGTACCTTTCAAATAAAAACCAACTGCTATGCAATCAAGAGAAATTTTTTTATCTCCATAATACTCTCGGCCTTCAATGGCCTCTTATATCTACAGACTTTGCCAGAATACCTTCACATGAACAATTTCGACGCCTAAACATAGTTAACGAGGATAACAATTAGATATTTCGCATAAGCTAACTATCACTATCTTTACCTTCAATAATTTCCACCAGAATGATACACAATTGATCTTCACTTACTTTCTTAGAGATAGACATGGGAATCCACAGAATATATGGCAACAACTATGGGAACACTTCGTACTCCTAGTGCGGCCTATTGTGGGAGAAACTTATGCCACCTTTACTACCAGCTCACATACATATTCAGGGGAAAACATTGAGAATAGCCTGCTCATCCTCCAAACTTTAAATCTTAAGGTGAACACTCACGTTAAACCCTTGATGACCTTCAACAATTAACCTAGGATGTGCTATCATAAACCGACCATAAAATTACCTATCTAATATACATGTGATCACACTATGAAGCTTCATCTTGGACTCGTCTGAACTTACAACACTCAATGGATCTAACGCAATGAGGAGCAACATAATTTAAGATCGGACTAGAGTTATTCAGGAATCCATTTAGGCACTAAGTAGAGCATTCCATGAGGTTAAATACTAAGAGACACGAGGATTTCTACTAATGATGCTGATGTGGTCAATCATAGTGACAACATCAACTATTAGACAATTAAAGCATCGGGGTAACTCGTACATTAGCAATAGGAACCATTAAGGAGGAGTATTCAAGTACGTGACCCAGTCATTTCCTTGAGTGTAGGGAAAATACTGCTAGCAAGAATGGGAATACTCTGGCACCTTGAATGTGATACGGGTTTCAAAATACATGCAGTTGAATTACACTCCTAACAGTACTTGACACACGAAATCTATGCATAAGCCCGTGCGGATGAAAAGAAGATGAATGCTTACAAGATTCTTATATTTCAGACAGCTTAACCCTTCCTGATAATTGATCATATACGAGGGAAATAAAGAATATGACCAAACATATCCTTCATATCGATATGCTCATGACATGTGCGAAAATCACACAGCTCGGACATCTAATCTCATCCTTTTCTCAAGTGAAACCACACAGCTCGGACATCCTTTTCAGAAAATATGTAAAAATGAGGGGTTGGGGTGTTATATTAGAAAAGAGGTCGGGTTTTAATGTTTCGAAAATAGAATCCCGAGCAAGATCTGTGGTCGAACTATGCGATCGCCGAATTGGAATGCGTTCCGCATATTGGACCGCAAAACTGACCCCAATCACTGAAGATCTCTGCCTGGGTATGCGGTGGAAATGCGGTCCGCATTCAGATTATGCAATCGTATAATGGACCGCATTTATAACATCAACTTAGACTAACTCTTTGATTAACTATGCGGCAGGAATACGGTCCGCATATCGATTATGCGATCGCATTCTGAACCGCAAAATGACACTTTTCTAGAAAACTGATTCTTTTGATTTTTAAAGGCTTAGATCATTACCAAGGGTCCGAACCGTGGTGAGCAAGCTCGCCGCAAAGAATTCTACACATTCCTAACACATATTCGGAGTCGACACCATGAGTTACTAAGTTTTGAGACCAAAAATTATTTATGGGCCCTTACAATTTCGATGCTCCAGATGTATATTGGGGATCCGTCTCATATTTTGGATTGGACCTTTGATGTAGAGCTAGTAGTTGTTTTGGGTCGTCAGGTTCGGAAGTTAAGGTCGAAGGATATAGCTTAACTGAAAAGGCAGTGGAGAGGTCGGCCCGTGGAGGAGGCTACCTGGGAGACTGAGCGGGAGATGCAAAGCAGATATCCTCACCTATTTGAAGCTTCGGTTATGTTTCTTGACTCGTTCGACGATGAACATTTGTTTAAGTTGGAGAGGATGTGATGAACCGGCCAATCGTCTCATTAGTTACCGCTCCGTGTCCCCCAATGTATGATTCTTTATGCTTCTTTATCCCCAATGTGAACGAGTTGATTGGTTTGCGTTCAGAATGGATTTGGTAAAAAATGAGACACTTAGTCTCTTTTAGGAAGGTTTAAGTTGGAAAAGTCAACCAGATATTGACTTATGAGTTAGAGGGCTCGAATGTGAGTTCTAATTGTCGGGCTAGCTCTGGGAGGTGATTTTTGACTTAGGAGCATGATCAGAATTGGTTTTGGAGATCCGGTGTAGAATTAGGCTTGAATTGGCGAAGTTAGTATTAGCACATTCCGGTTGATAGGTGAGATTTCTCTCCGCGGGTCGGAAAGAAATTCCGAGAGTTGTTGTAGCTTTGTTATGTCATTTGGGATGTGTTGCAAAATTTTAAGTCATTTGGATGTCGCTTGGTAGGGTTTTTGATCGAAAGCGTATTTCGAAACTTTTTAGAAAAACTTAGGCTTGAATTCGATGAATTTTTGGTAAATTGATGTTGTTGGAGGTGTTTTGACGATAGGAGCAAGTTTGAATAAGGTATTGGGTCATGTTGGTGCTTTTGGTTGAGGTCCCAGCGGCCGCAGTGATATGAGCACGCTCGATGAAATTGCAATCAAGGATCTATATTTATCATCTGGACCAATGACGAGAGATAAGGCTAGAAAAGCTCAAGAAGTCATGCATGGGTTGGTAAATAAGCTTCTTGACATGAGAGCGGGAGTCATAGATGTGGATGAGAATCCAAAATTTATACACTTATCTCAAGTGAGCCTAGATGGAGATACTCGTGATTCTTAATTAAATGATGATGAGCTAACTTGTGATTAATTATTTTGTATCTCTTATAATATATTTTGTAATGCTTTATTTTTTTAGAATAGATTATTTTGAGTGTTATATGAAATATATTCATCTCTTTGAGAGTTTAGGAGAGTTCTCCTTAAGTTCTACCAAGAACTTGTCTTGATTGCTTCAAGGATAGTTTCTCCTTGTAAGTAATCTTCTATCTTAGGTGATATGTTAGGTTACTTGATTATTGCTATTGAGGTTGTGGATTTAATATATCCATGGTTGCTTGCGCTTCTAATCTTGGGGTTTTATCTCCATGTAAGTTTCATAATTTTATCCTTTATCCTACGTCACTTCCTATCATATTTACGTTATATATCTTTTGATCTTTGGGTTTCGCATTATTTGATATCAAAGCCTTGTCGGTTATATTGTCGTATATATTTCTTCAAGTTTTGAGTTCTCTATTTAATACAAAAAAAAAAAGCAAAAAAAACGAAAAAAATAAAATAAAATGTATGTATGCAAAAATACTATAATCTAGAGAAGTCTTTTGTTTCTCGAATTTTTTTTGCATCTATTCTTCTTTTTTAACAAGTAGTATTTTACATAAATACTACCTATTGTGATCCTTTTTTGTCCTCTCTGAATCAAATCATATTATTCGTGTATCTCAAGTTATGATTGAATCCATATAGTCAATCCTCTGTATTCAACTATTCTTGTTGATTTTTTTGTTTCCTTAGTTTATTTTTTTCAACATCGTTGCTTCTTCTCTTGTCAACTCATGAGCTCTTTATATTAGAATTCTTTCTTTTGAAGTTATCGAGATTTAGTTAGTTGGCAGAACTACAAAAAAAGCTCTATAGTAGTAAAAGGCTTGAGTGGAAAAAAAAGACCAACATTATTGAGGGACAAACACGAGGGTTGTGTGAGATTGAGCGAGTGTAAACACGTGAGGGAGTGTTGTGAGGCCCTAAATTTTTATTTTTTATTTTTTTTGTTATAAGCATGTCACATGCAGGTAGTGGTGGTGAAAGCACAGGAAGTGTAAATTCCAATCCAGATATATTGGTTGCAATTCAAGCAATGCAACGAGAATTTTCAAGGATGCGCATGAGATTAGATAATATGCAAGAGAGGCTGGAAGAAAATGAAAATAGGAGAAGAGTCCCAGGGAATGAAAGGAGGCAAGAACAACCACAGGTTGGTGAAGGACACTTCGATGGCATTGAAGAAGAGTGTGATAATGATTATATTGATATGGGAATACATGGTCAAAGAGGGGGTAGAAGAGGAAGACCGCAAAGGGGACTTAGGAATGAAGAACGGGTTGATAGGAATTTGGGTAGTATTAGTATGAGCATCCCTTCCTTTCAAGGTTGAGTAGGTGTTTGATTTCCATAATTACTCGGAGGAGAAGAAGGTAAAATTAGCAATTATCGAATTCACCGATTATGCTTCAACATGGTGGGATAAGATAGTGGTGAATAGGAGGAAAAATTTGGAAAGACCATTTTCTTCTTGGTAAGAGATGAATGCTATTATGAGGAAACGATTTGTTCCCTCACATTACTATAGAGATCTTCATAGGAAGATTCAAACCTTATACCAAGGTACAAAAGGTGTTGAGGAATATTACCAAGAGATAGAGATGTCTATGATTAGAGCCAACATTGAAGAAGACCGCGAGGCAACTATGCAAAGGTTCATTAATGGATTGAATAGAGAAATTTCAAATGTTGTAGACTTACAACATTATGTGGAGATGGCGGAACTTGTGCATATGGCTGTAAAAGTCGAAAGGCAGCTCAAGTTCAAGGGTCGAAACAAGCAGCCTATTCCTAGTGCAGGTTGGGGAAAATCGAAGGATGCTGGCAACACTTCTTGGAGGGGAAATTGGAGTAAGCCCAGAGATGATAGAGCTGTCCAAAGACCTAAAGAAGAAAAAATCAAGGAAAACAAAGCTCAAGGTACTAATTCATTCCCTACTAATTCTATAAATAGAGATACTAAATGTTTTAAATGTCATTGGGTTGGGCATATTGCTTCTGAATGTCCTAATAGAAGGACAATGATTTGTAAAAGCTGATGGGAGCTTTGAGACGGATGTGGAGAGTGATGATGATGGTAGTGAAAAACTGGTTGGTACACCTCACTATGAGGAGGGTAGTGATGATGAGTCACCTCTAATTGGTGAATTGTTGGTGCTAAGGAGAGTAATGAGTTTGCAGATAAAGGAAGATGATGTTCTTGTACAACGAGAAAATATCTTTCACACCAGGTGCTGGGTAAGGGAAAATATTTGTTTCGTGATAATTGATGGAGGTAGTTGTACTAATTTAGCAAGCACATCTATGGTTGAGAAATTGGGTTTACATTGCTTAAAACATCCTACTACTTATAAGTTACATTGGTTAAATGATAGTGGAGAAGTGAAGGTGAGTAAAAAAGTGATGGTGCCATTTTCCATCGGGAAGTATAGTGATGAAGTATTGTGTGACGTTGTGCCCATGCAAGCATGTCATATTTTGCTCGGCCAACCATGGAAGTTTGATAGGAAAGCAATGCATGATGGTTACAAGAATAGATATTCATTTGAAAAGGATGGAAGGAAGGTGACACTTTTACCTTTAAAACCGAAGCAAGTTTTTGAAGATCAAATGAAATTGAGAGATTCCCATGGAAATAAGGAAAAAGAGAAAAAAAAAGAGCATAAGAAAAACGAAGAGAAAAAAATAATTGGGAGAGAAAGAAAAGATGATTTTGTTAATATTGAGAGAACCAATGAGCAAGAAAAAAATAGGGAAGAGAAAATGAAAAAAAAATTGTGAGGAAAAAGAAGTTGAGGTAAAAGAAATCAAAATAAGCCAATATGTAAAATCTAGAGAGTGTATGAGTGCTTACAAATCTAGGTCACACTTTGTGGTTCTTTTGTATAAAGGATCTTATTTGAGCGCTAATGAACTAACCATTTCTTTGCCTAATGTTGCTTCTTCTCTTTTTGCTGGAATTTAATGATATCTTTCCTGAGGATGTTCCAAATGGATTGCCACTGATTCGATAAATTTAACATCAAATTGATCTCATCCCGGGAACATCTATTCCAAATAGGCCAGCTTATCGAAGCAACCCCGAGGAGACAAAAGAGTTGTAGAGGCAAGTAGAGGAGCTTTTAGCAAAGGGATACATCCATGAAAGTATGAGTCCATGTGCAGTGCCAGTGCTTTTAGTGCAAAAGAAGGATGGATCTTGGCGAATGAGTGTTGATTGCTGAGCCGTTAACAAGATTACTGTAAAGAATCGTCATCCCATACCTAGACTAGATGATATGCTTGATGAATTACATGGTTCATGCATATTCTCTAAAATTGATCTTAAAAATGGATATCACCAAATTCGTATGAAACTTGGTGATGAATGGAAGACTGCATTCAAAACTAAACATGCTTTGTATGAATGGATGGTGATGACTTTTGGATAAACTAATGCACCCAGCACTTTCATGCGTTTAATGAATCATGTTTTACGTGCTTCTATTGGAAAGTTTGTTGTGGTTTATTTTGATGACATCCTTATTTATAGCAAGTGTCTTGATGAACATGTAAATCATTTAAAATGTGTTTTGGAAGTGCTTAGAAAAGAAAGATTGTATGCTAACTTGAAAAAATGCACATATTGTATGGATAAGGTAATCTTTCTTGGGTTTGTTGTTAGTAGTAAAGGGATTGATGTAGATGAGGAAAAGGTAAAAGCTATCAAGGAATGGCCAACACCAAAATCTGTGACCGATGTGTGAAGTTTTCATGGTTTAGCTAGTTTCTATCGAAGTTTTGTTAGGGGCATTAGCTTTATTGCAACATCATTGACCGAGGTCATAAAGAAGGATCGGGGTTTTACATGGATAAAGGAACAAGAGAATGCTTTTAATTTGTTGAAAGAAAAACTTTGTTATGCTCCATTGTTGGAATTACCAGATTTTAACAAAGCTTTTGAGGTTGAGTGTGATGCATCAGGTATCGGGATAGGTGTTGTGCTGTTGCAAGATCAAAAGCCAATTGCATTCTTTAGCGAAAATCTTGGAGGAGCTACATTGAATTATTCAACATATGATAAGGAGCTTTATGTATTGGTGAGGTCGTTGGAGACATGGCAACACTACCTTTGGCCTACGGAGTTCGTTCTTCGGACGGACCATGAATCTTTGAAGCATTTGAAAGGCCAAGGAAAGCTCAACCGAAGGCATGCCAAGTGGGTTGAATTTATAGAAACATTTCCTTACGGATTCAATACAAGAAAGGTAAGGAAAACATAGTTGCTGATGCACTATCTCGCAGGTATGCCTTTCTCTCAACTCTTACATCTAAGTTGTTGGGATTTGAACATATTAAGGAATTGTATGCTAAAGATCATGATTTTTGTCAAATATTTGAATCATGTGGAAATACTTCTTTTGGTAAATGTTATAGACACGAAGGCTATTTATTCAGAGAAGGTAAATTATGTATTCCTACGTGTTCTATAAGAGAGTTACTAGTAAGAGAAGCCCATTTTGGAGGCTTGGTGGGGCATTTTGATGTTCAAAAGACTTTGGACATATTGCATGAACATTTCTTCTGTCCTCATATGCATAGGGACGTCAAAAGAATTTGTGTCCAATGCTTATCATGTCGGCAAGCAAAGTCCAAACTCTTGCCTCATGGGTTGTATACACCTTTACCTATACCTAGTGGACCTTGGGTTGATTTCTCTATAGACTTCGTGTTAGGACTACCTAGGTCAAAAAGGGGGATGGATAGCATATTTGTTGTTGTTGACAGATTCTCTAAAATGGCTCACTAAGCCATGTCATAAAACTGATGATGCTACTCATGTTTCTACTTTATTTTTTATGGAAGTTGTTAGGTTGCATGGTATTCCTAAAACTATTGTGATCGATATAGATGCAAAATTTCTTAGCCACTTTTGGAGGTTTTGTGGGGTAAACTGGGAACTAAAATTTTATTTTCTACTTCTTGTCATCCCCAAACTGATGGTCAAACAGAAGTGGTTAATAGAATATTAGTTTCTTTACTGCGTGCTATGATTACAAGGAACTTGAAAAGTTGGGAAGATTGTATACCTCTTGTTGAATTTGCATATAATAGAACAGTGCATTCTTCTACAGGTTTTTATCCGCTTGAAGTTGTGTATGGATTTAATCCTTTGGCACCACTGGATTTGGTTCCTTTACCTATAAAAGAGCTGGTTAGCTTAGATGGTAATAGGAAGGCTGAGATGATGAAAAAAATTCACGAACAAGCACAACAACAAATTGAAAAGAAAAATGGACAGTATGCATCGAAAGCTAACAAAGGAAGAAAACATGTGACATTTCAACCAGGAGATTGGGTTTGGGTACACATGAGAAAAGAAAGATTTCCAACTAAAAGAAAGACCAAGCTGCATCCACGTGGAGATGGACCATTCCAAGTGTTGGAAAGAATCAATGATAATGCATATAAAATCAACTTGCCAGGTGAGTACCAAGTAAGTGCGACTTTTAATGTCTCTGATCTTTCTCCCTTTGATATAGGTGAAGATTCAAGGATGAATTCTTTTGAAGACCGGGAGAATGATACGAGCACACTCGATGAAATTGCAATCAAGGATCTATATTTACCATCTGGACCAATCACGAGAGATAAAGCTAGAAAAGCTCAAGAAGTCATGCATGGGTTGGTAAAGAAGTTGCTTGACATGAGAGCAGGAGTCATAGATGTGGATGAGAATCCAAAATTTATACACTTATCTCAAGTGAGCCTAGATGGAGATACTCGTGATTCTTAATCAAATGGTGATGAGCTAACTTGTGATTAATTATTTTGTATCTCTCTTTATAATATATTTTGCAATGCTTTATTTTTTTAGAATAGATCACTTTGAGTGTTATATGAAATATATTCATCTCTTTGAGAGTTTAGGAGAGTTCTCCTTAAGTTCTACAGAGAACTTGTCTTGATTGTTTCAAGGATAGTTTCTCCTTGTAAGTAATCTTCTATCTTAGATGATAGGTTAGGTTACATGATTATTGCTCTTGAGGTTGTGGATTTAATATATCCATGGTTGCTTGTGCTTCTAATCTTGGGGTCTAATATCTGTGTAAGTTTCATAATTTTATCCTTTATCCTACGTCACTTCCTATCATATTTACGTTATATATCTTTTGATCTTAGGGTTCCGCATCACGCGGGGTGGTTTCAGGTGGCTAACGGGAACTTTTGGAACTTGAGTGATTGTAGATTTCTACTGCTTCTGGTGTTTTTGCACCTGCGGTTTGGGCACCACACTTGCGGTTTCGCAGATGCGTTGATTGAGTCACAGAAGCGGAAAGGCTGAGGGAGGCCCGGAACCATATATGCAGAAAAAGGACCGCACTTGCGGATCTGCAGATATGGCAAGGGGACCGCAGATGCAGTTCGGTCTGTTAGGTGAAATTCCGTAGATGCAGAGAGATGACTGCAGAAGCGGTATTGGACTGCAAATGTGGTTATGTCTGGGCAGAAAGTATATATGTTTCTTTTTTGCGATTTTTGAAAGGTTTATTCATTTTAACTTCAGATTGAGAGCTTTTAGGTGATTTTGAAGAGAGATTTCAAGAGAACATCGATAAGGTAAGGAATTTGGACATAAAACACATTTATATGGTAATATTTCATGGATTGGGTCTAAAATTTAAGGAATTAAAGAAGTAAAAATGGAGGTTTAGGGCTTAAACTTATGAGAGCTTAATTTGAGGATTCGAGGGGCCAATTGAACTCTGATTCTTGTGTTTTTGTTATGTATGGACTCGTGGAGTGATAAGGAAACCGTTGATGTGAAAATTTATGAGTTTCGAGGAGTGGGCATGGGGCTCGGGTTTTGCAAATTTCGGGATTTTTTATATTTTTTGATTATTTTTGCTTGAGCTTTGTTCCCTTAGAATATTATGACGTATTCGTTCTGATTTTGGTTCGATTCGATGCTCGTGGAGGCCGATTCGAGAGGCAAAGGAGTCACGAGCTAGAGATTTAGCCGGTTCGTGGTAAGTAACAATGTTAAATGATGTCCTGAGGGTTTGAATCCCCGAATTGCACATTGTAGTGCTATATTAAGGCGACTTACACGCCGGATAATGAGCGTGGGGTAGAGCACCGTTGGTGATTGTGACTTGGTCCATCCCGATTGATGAATTTACCGCTTATTTGACTGAAAGTTATTCATTATCATCATGATTTGGGGATAATTTCCATATTTGGGCTTTGTGCCAACTATTTGAATCTTTCGGAGATTTTGACTTATTTTCCTCACTTTACTTGTTAAAAATCATATCCTCGGTCATGCTTCTATCTGTTTTAAACAATTTGAGTTGGTTTTATCATTTTAATTGTATATGAAAGGAATGTGTGGGCGGAGATCCCTATCTTCTATTATTATGCCCGAGGGGCTGTGAGGTCAATGACTGAGAGGGGTTTAGGAACCAACGATGAGGATATTTTATATGTTATGGATCGGGCTACGTGCCGCAGAAATATAGCGCTTGAGCCGTAGGAGCCCCTCCGCAGTCTGCACACCCCCAGTGAGCGTAGCCGACTATCTATATGGATCGGGCTGCACACCGCAGCAATGTACGGATCGGGTTGCATGCCGCATCGGTTACTCTGATTTTTGTTATTATGAGAGATATATGTGTCAAGTGCTGAGAATGAGTGCTATGTGATGATATTGTGCCCGAGGGGCGGATTTCTACTTCTTATTACCTGCTAAATTACCTTTTTTACTTGTTCAAATGAATTTTATTGGACATCGTTACTGGTTTACTGCTTAAGTGATTTTACTACTTTGATATAGAATTGCTTTATGCCTTTACGTGTTTTTATGCTTTCAGCCGTTATTTATAATTATTACTCTCTAGGTCGGAGTACTCACACTACTTACTGCACCACGTGTGCAGATTCAGGCATCGCAGAGTCTGCTCCTGAGTGCTAATCCTCCAAGTCCAGGAAGTGATTCGAAGACTACAAGGTAGCTGTTGGCATCCGCAGCCCCCATGGCTCCCTTATCTTATCATTTTCATGTTCTTAGAACTATTTTATCGGATTTAGTGCCCAGTAGACTAGTATCAGGCTTATTAGTGCTCATTACTTGTGACACCCCAATTTGGGTTGTGACAGGATGATTTCATCTATTGTTATCCTTATTTTCGCAAATTATGACTATTATATCATGTTTAACAACTGTTTATGGTATTTAACTGTTTAAAAGAAGTGTTCTGTTTGGTCTGGCAAGCCTTGTCTTCACGAGAGGCACCATCACGACTGGGTTTGGGAGTTGGGTTGTGACACTAGGGAAGCTGTTCGATAGAGCCAGTGATGCCGAGTTTGGGGAAGGTCCATCTGGGACCAAATAGATACGAATTTCTATTTTTTCGCTTTATGAAATGTAAAAAGGCCAATGGCTATTAGTGACATTTTATTTCTTATTATTTAGCGTCGTTTTGGAATTCATCTACCTTTTATCAATGAAATGAGGCATTTAACATTTTAAGTTTGCCAAATTAACCTGTCGCTAGGTCTACCTAGGGCACAACGAGGCCCCCAAAATTAGGACATGCTTTATATTTCAAGCACTACATATTTACATTTTGCAATATTATTTCTTATGATCCTCGCTGACTTGTTACCTTTTATTTTTGCTTTTGTTTATTCCCCTCCCTAAAGGTTAGTTCGTGAGCTCTGGCAATATCGTCATATTTTACGAGACATAGGGTCCCTCCACCTACTCCTCCTCCCAGTCCTGTCAGACACAAAAAACAAAGGAAAAATGGAAGATTTGAATAACTCAACTGAGTGGGTAGAGGTCACCAAGGAAAATGCATCACAAATGGAACAAAAGCAGTTGAAATTTCAGGATGAACTCGTTCAAGTCAGGAATTTGGCAAGTCTATTATTTTCCCTCACCACTCTAGAGGTTACTTTCCCAATCACTCAGAACTCTGTACCTCCGCAAAACATCTAAGAGCAACAAAACCATCCTGCTCTTCACCACCACTGCAATACTTGCCATAATACCGCACCGATTATCCCATCCCAGAACTCCAAAACTCCCCAAATGACCACTGCCACACCCAACACAATACCCCCATCTACGTGGAGACTATTCCACAATCCACCCAGCTTATCTCAAGCACACCCGAGTCCGATGACAAGGACTTGTTCATCAGAAATCTGGCAGAAGAGCTGAAAAAGTTGACCAACAGGATTCAGGGTGTTGAAGGTAGTAAGGGAATTAAGGGGCTAAACTATAAAGATCTATGCACACAGCCCGATGTCGAACTGCTCGAGGGGTACAAACTTCCCAAGTTTGAAATGTTTGATGGAACAGGGGATCCCGCGGTTCACTTGAGAACATACTATGACAAGCTGGTCATAGTGGGAAGAGATGAGAAAATCCGTATGAAGCTTTTCGTGAGGAGCTTCAAGGGAGACGCCTTATCTTGGTACATTAGCCAGGATCCGAAGAAGTGGTCAAGCTCGATAAGCATGGCATCTGATTTTATGGACAGATTCAGGTTCAATATGGAGAACACGACAGATGTGTTCTACATCAAAAACATGAACCAGAAGCCTACACAGACCCTCCGTGAATAAGCTACTCGATGGAGATCAGAAGCTTCTAAGGTTAGGCCTGCTTTGGAAGAAGAGAAGATGAACAAATTCTTCATTCGGGCCCAAGACCCACAGTTATGAGAGGCCGATGCTGATCGAGAATCACAAATTTTTGGACATCATCAAGCTAGGAGAGAGGATCGAGGAAGGCATCAAGAGCGGTATGATTACAAATTCTGAAGCCTTGCAAGCTACCAATAAGGCTTTATAGTCTAGTGGTATGTCCAGGAAAAAGGATGTAGGTGTTGTAATGGTTGCATAGAGAACCAAATCCCCTATCAAATACCAAACATATCCAATACCTCCAATTATATATCAGCCTACCCCAAATTACCAAGCACCCTCACCCACTTACCAAACTCCACAATCCACTTATCAGTCAACTCTACCATATCAACCCATTTCACCCAAATACTCCCAACTAGCACATATTTAACAAGCCTACAACACCCAACCGTCCCACTATCAATCACCTCCCACCTCAAAACTTCCCTAGACCTCGACCAAATTTCGACCACAGACCTCCTAAACAGTATAACGCCTTTGTGAACCAATTGACTAGCTGTACAAAAGACTCAAAGCTACTGGTTATGTCACTCCTATCCTTGCCACAACCACAGAAAACCCTTCAGAGTGGGTGAATCCAAATAAATTTCGTGCATACCCTACTGGCATGAAAGTACATACCATTGATGAAAGCCGCTCTCTGAAGGTTAAGATTCAAACTTTGATTGATAACAAGCTCATTGTAGCAAAGGAGCCTGCTCCGAATGTCAGCAATAACCCTCTGCCAGACCACAAGGGTGTAGGTGTTCACATGATTGAAATAGAGGATGATTGGGACCCCAAGGGATCAATCGGTTTAATCACAAAAGGGGACGATCCAAAGAAGCCAGTAATCACCCTTAAAACAATTGTGGTCTAGATTCAGCAGTGTAGGGACGCCGACGTAAACATGCCCATGCCACTCGAGTTAGAAGAACCATACTCTGTAAAGACGCCAGCGCCGATTGAGGTTGAGTTTATGTTACCATCAAACATACTTACACCTTTTGACGTTGTAGTCTTACCACCTAAGGTGCCTGCTCTGATCAGAGTAAAGATAGGTACGCAAATTTCAGTGGAAATGTCGGCAATAACGCTATTCCACACAAAGGCTATCCCTTGGGACTACACAATCGAAGCCAGAAGAAAGGGGAAGGTCATGTTCGGGGAAGCTGTTGCGGCACAAGGTATGACAAGAAATGACAGTGTTTACACCTCGGAGCATTTGGGTGAGTCAAGTAAGAAGGCCTCTAGTCGGCCAATCATCACTGAAGCCGGGCCCGACGATCTCTGGAGAAAGCTACAAGCCAAGGAATACTCAGTCATTGATCAGGTTAAAAAAACACCAGCAAATATTTCTATCATTGCTATACTACGAAGTTCCTATGCACACAAGAATGCCGTGTTAAGAGTACTGAGTGAGGCATATGTACCAAGTAACATCACCGGCGGAGAGACGGTGAACATGGTAGGCCAATTATTAGAAAGTCACAAAATTGCTTTTCATGAAGATGAGCGTCACCAAAGGAAACAAAGCATTGCACATCACGGTGCAGTCTGAAGATTATTTTATCACCAAAATCCTGATTAACGGAGGATCCAACCTCAATATTTGTCGGCTAGTAACACTCAGGACACTAGGAAGGGGCTGCATGGGACAAAAGACGGGGCCATCAATGTCAAAGCTTTCGATAGATCCCAAAGGTTTACTATTGAGGAAATTACCTTGTGTTTGAAAATGGGGCCTACTTGGTTTGATGTTGATTTTTAAGTGATAGATGTACTGGCATCTTAAAATTTGTTGTTGGGACGACCATGGATTCATGTCGTGGGGGCCGTAGCGTCAACACTACACCAGGCGTTAAATTTTGAGTGGAATCACCGAGAGGTGATCATTCACAGCGACGGTAGGAATCCCATATACAATCGCTAGACCATTCCAACAATTGGAGGAAGAAGAAAGATAGGCAGGGAAACATACCACCCCATCGACCAAGTCAACACTGTTGATAAAGACAAATGGTGGGATAACAAAATTGAAAGAATATTGAATTGGAGAGGGTATGAACCCAGCAAGGGACTTGGCAAGAACCTCCAAGTAATCGCTAAGCCCATCAATGTCAAGAAACATGGCTCAACCTTCGGATCGGGATATGATTATACTTGGGAGGAATTAAACCACTGGTCGCCATTATGGCGTGGTCCTTACTATATTTTGGAGCAGCCAATACCCCATTTGGAGTAGACTTTTCAATCGGCCGAGGTTATCTGCGGGTCAGAAGAAGAGGAAGCACTAGCAGTAGTGAGGAATTTGTTCCTGGAAGACGATAATATGGATTGTTGTGTCATTTTTGAGGAGGAGGGGGAGGAAGGCCCTTCCATATAGGCTGTAAGTAGAGGATCACGCCTCAATAATTGGACTATCATAACCGCCAGAGCTCGGCGAGCCTCAGGGTAGCAAGGTTGAGCAAGCATCATGCACTATTTTATTTTACTAGTTCACTTTCCTTTCACAGATTTTAATTTTCTCAAGAAAGAGCTCCAATGTTCCAAAGCAGTTATGGGATTTATCAAAGCATTTCAGTTTTCTTATAAATCTTACTCCTATTATTTTCTCTCATTACTTTACTTATACAACATCACTATTACTTATCTTGTTGAATAAATGACTGTGACATGCAACGAGACAACACAACAAACGGACATGAATTTAGAGGAAGATGATATACCGGAGGTAATTATTAAAGAAGTTGTGAATTTATAGAATAGACCTAAGTCCAAGCTGGACGAGACTGAGATTGTTAACTTGGGAGATGCAGAAAACATTAAAGAAACACAAATCAACATTCATTTGTCACAATAAAAAACAAAAGAATACATAGAGTTTCTAAGAGAATATAAGGACATATTCGCCTGCTCATAGGGTGACCCCGTAGATGGAGAATACGAACCCCTAAAAACGTATTATCCTGACGAATAGGTATCATCATAGGAGAAGATAGTGCAAAATCATATGACGGTTAGAGAATGTTTTTCGATGGGGCGGCAAATTTCAAAGAGGTTGGAATAGGAGCAGTCCTAGTATCAGAAACCGGTCAGCATTATCTGGTGTCTGCCAAACTCAGGTTTTCGTGCACCAACAATATGGCCGAGTACGAAGCCTACATCTTAGGGATCAGGATGGACATTGACATTAACATCTAAGATCTTCTAGTAATTGGGGACTCAGACCTACTCAATCATCAGGTACGAAGAGAATGGGCGACCAAGAATTCCAATATACTCCCTTATCTGCACCATGTATAGTTGAGAAAGAGGTTCACAAAGACAGAGTTATGGCATGTTCCTAGGGTCCAGAATAAGTTTGTCGATGCATTGGATACCCTATCGCCTGTGATACATCATCCAGATACAAACTTCATTGATCCTATTCTAGTAAAGATCCATGATCAGCCTGCCTACTGTGCTCATGTCAAAGAAGAAGCAATGTAAAACCTTGGTTTCATGACATCAAGTAATATTTGGCAAAAAGAGAGTACCTAAAGCTTGAAAATACTACTCAGAAGTGCACACTTCGAAGATTGTCCAACAATTTCTTTCACAGCGGAGGAATCATGTATAGGAGGACTCCGAATTTGGGATTACTAAGGTGTGTCAACACAAATGAAGCATCTAAACTTCTAGAGGAAATTCATGTCGGGATCTGCAGTCCACATATGAACGGCTTTGTCTTAGCAAAGAAGATCCTCTGAGGTGGTTACTTCTGGATGACTATGGAGACAGACTGCATCCTGTATTTCTGGAAATGCCACCGCTGCTAGATACATGTAGACATGATAAAGGTACCTCCAAATGAGCTTAATGCAACAAGCTCACCATGGTCGTTGGCCACTTGGGTAATGGATGGTATTGGACCAATCGAGCCTGCTGCTTCCAACGGGCATAGATTCATCCGCATGGAAATTGATTATTTTACCAAATAGGTCGAAGCAGCATCTTACAAAGTAGTGAATAAGAAAGTCGTGGTAGATTTTGTCCTCAACCGCATCATTTGCCGGTTCGGGATTCCGGAGTCAATCATTATTAGTAATGGCTCCAACCTCAAAAGTGACTTAATGAAAGCTATGTGTGAGACCATCAAGATCAAACACAAGAATTCCACAACCTATAGGTCTCAGATGAACAGAGTCGTAGAAGATGCCAACAAAAACATCAAGAAAATATTAAGAAAAATGATAGAGAAGCATAAGCAATGGCACAAAAAGCTATCGTTCGCCTTATTGGGGGTATCGCACCACAGTCCGCACATCAACTGGGGAAACCCCCTATATGTTGGTTTATGGTACAGAGGCAGTCGTTCCCGCAGAAGTACAATTCCTTCCTTAAAGATCATATAAGAAGCGGAGCTCGGCAATATAGAATGGGTATGAAACTGCTACGAGCAGCTGGCTCTTATAGATGGGAAGAGAATGAATGTAGTTTTCCATGGTCAGCTTTATCAGAACAAAATGTCCAGAGCCTTCAACTAGAGAGTCAAACCAAGACAGTCACACTGGTGTAGCTGGTGTTAAAAAAAATTTTCCCACCTCAAGATGAAGCCAAAGGGAAATTCTCTCACAATTGGCAGGGTCCATACATGGATCATCGAGTTCTGACAGGAGGAGCCCTTATACTTGCAAAAATGGATGGAGAAGTTTGGCCAAAGCTAATCAACTCAGATGCAGTCAAGCGCTACTATGTGTAATATTCATGCTTTTCCTATATGATGTAATTTGAACTACGTCTGAACTCATTACTATTTAAGAGGGGATACGTAGGCAGCCTTATAGGTTCAGTGACAATTCAATAAAATTTTCATTTCCCTGCGCAATTGGAAACTGGGGCAGAATTTTGAGGATGGCACTAAAAATTACGAAGTAACATCAGCCGATCATCACAAGAAACTGTCAGAAGCAGTAGCCCAGTATATTGGGGTAGAATTTTGAGGAGGATCCTCAAAATTCTGAAGCAAGAGATGTTGCAATATCCTGAACCATATCACAGTCGTCGGTTCATCTAAAAACAATTTCTTAAATATATACTTATGTCATATCTTTCCAAACTCATGCATGTTTATTATCGAAATTGCTTTGTTCAACAATGCTACCATTATGATAAATATCGTGTCATCAGATCAAAGTAGAACAAGGCAAGCACAGTCAGTGGGGACACGAACTTACCTTTCCCTTTTACAAAACTCACTTTTTTTTGGATGCACGCACCCAGGTCGCAAAATCATATATTATACACTCATACTCTTCAGGAACACAACTCTCAGAATTGTTACACCTATTCAGAGTCGTTATCCGCATACAATATCCCCAGCAGGCACAATATCACAATCAGCTATCAGCTAAGAAATTTTATTACTATTCACCTTTTATCTCTTGTATAAGGCTACTATTCTGTCTACCGAGACTATGCACCATCTCCATCAGCATTTCTTGCATTGGATAAGGCTTCCATTCTACCTTCCGAGACTAAGCGCTATCTCTATCTGCATTTCCTGCATTGCATAAGGCTACCATTCTGCCTTCCGAGGTTAAGCTCTACCTCCATCTGCATTTCCTGCATTGCATAAGGCTACGATTCTACCTTCCGAGGTTAAGCTCTACCTCCATATGCATTTCCTACATTGCATAAGGCTACCATTTTGCCTTCTGAGGTTTAGCTCTACCTCCATCCGCATGGCTGAAAAATTGTTATTTACACTAGCATGGCTGAAAGATTGCCACTTTTAATTACATATCGCATGGCTGAAAGATTACCACCTTTATTTACATCTTTCACGGCTGAAATATCTCAACTTTATTTACGCTTTAATGGGCTAAAAGATCGCCACCTACTACATCTCATGGGCTGAAAAATTATTAAATTATTCAAAGGCATCATCGTTCGGAGGCATCATTCTCACAGCCCGAGAGCATCATCTCATGGCCTGCAAATCCCTTATTATGCACTTCATGGCCCAGGACGTCATGGTCTGAGGACGTCATCCTAAATGTCCAAAGACAACATTCATGGTCCGGCGAGAAATTGCATCATGTTTAAATTTATGCACGATATGCGCTTATATTGTTTATTTGCAGGTAAACTAGCGAGCAATGGACATATCAGTAGGAGCAATCCCACTCCATTTCCCGCAACCCTATTAGGCTTTAACCATCCATCCCAAACCTGAATATTGCATCCGTTATTGGAAAACCTCTATCGGCATATTCGCCCGACGGATCCCGAACTACATATGGCCTGATTCCTATAAGACCAGGGATATGTAGGCAGCTCAGGAACCAGAGCACGATCAAATTCTTCAAACCATTCCATTCGGTCAAATTGTCCAACATATCTTTACCCGACAACTCTTTCATCCTTCCCGTGTAAAGAGGGGCAGCTGTTGATACTCAATTTTTCCCTGTATATTTATACGCAAAATACTTAAAAAATAGCATGTGTATGCATATATAAGTATGTCCAAGTGTTTTAATATTTTTCTTAATTTTTAAAAGATTTTTTTATCAATTTATTACCGTATTTTAGAAGTATAAAAAACTAATAATTATTCCTCAAATCATCATTTTGGACATTAACTTATTTTATCCCAAAATATAGGTAAGGTAAATTTTGCACATTTTTACAAATTTGTTTGGTATTTTCTAAGATTTGCATATAATTACAATATTAGCCTATTTTAAGAATTAATTTTATTTGTAATTACAAATTAGATTCCAGTATTTTAAATTTAATATTTATATATTATTAATTAATTTAGTACCTTTAATTTATTTTTAAAAACCATTTTACTATTTTTAAAAGTAGATATTTAAATACTAGCGCTATTTCATTTCAATTGTAGCCCAAATCAAACCTCCCAATTAAACCCAATTGCAATTTCAAATTAGCTGGCCCTATTTCTAAACTACCCGACCCCTGACCCATTTATATTATCTGCCCGGCTCCCCTTTTGATCCAGGCCATCGATCAAAATGATCAACTGCCACAATTCCACCTTTCCTTTTTAATCCACCAACACCCCAGCCTTAAAACCATTTTCATTCACCCGCCTCCTCTGAAACCCCCCCTCCCATCTAAAACTCTCTCGAACTTTCCCTAACACTAGCTACCTCTTAACATCTTCCTCCTTGAAACTCACTGGGATCCATGGCTTCCCAAGCCAGGGGAGTATTATACTCACCTCGCCTTGATATTACGCACCTGATACCTAAAGATTCAAGGCCAAAACTCGAAGGTTTGCACCCAGACCTCTGCTCATTCAAGGATCCTGAGTCATCGTCGGCCTTGCTCTAGCATACCACGGTGTCCTGAGCCTGTTTCTTACCTTTCTGACTCAGATTGATGACCTCTCATAACCTTTCTCATTTCTAGGATTCTTCTGAAACCCTAACCCTTAGATGTTTTCTCCGATTTCTTTAGATCTGTTGTGTATCTATGCTTTCCTGGAGTTTTTCGAATAATTTCCCTAACTTTTCTTCCAAAAAATTACTTTCAAGACCTTCTCTTCTGATCTTGGGTTTTTTGAAATGTTTAAGTGTTTTTATGATTTTTTTTCTTTGTCATTTGTGTGTTTGCCTCTACTCTGTTCTTGTGTCAACTCTTATGTGTTTATCTTATTGTATTTTCCTATACTATCGTATCGTACACTTTCCTAATGTATTTTCTGCCATGTTCTTATATGTTTATCTTACTGGTTTTCCTATAAGCTTTTCTATTAAACTTTTTTTGGTGTTCTTTTATTCTTCTACTGTATTTTCCTACTAAGTTTTAAGTTTCTTTGTTTGCTTGCTACTGAGCCCTGTTAAAGTTTCTCCTTGAAAACCTCTTAAGCATGTTTCTTCTACTGTTCTTATCTGTATTTTCCATTAAGTAATTTCAATCCTTCTAGTATGATTGCATGTTACTTTGCTATCATGTTTTATCACGAGTTTAAGTTCTTTCAATCCTTCTAGTATGATTGCATGTTACTTTGCTATCATGTTTTCTCACGAGTTATGTCGCTGAAGAAGCATGTTCTTTTCTGTAACTTCTAAAACATGATTTTGACCCAATTGTTTGCCCTCTCTTTGTGATTTTCCTTAACTAGGGCTCTCATTTCAAAAACCCCAACTCTTTTAGGTCAATTTCTAAGTTTCATATGATTCTAACCTTTTGATAAATTCTTCTAAACTCTGTTACTGGATTTTCTACTAATTTTACAATGGCATGACAATTTTTCTTTCATACTTAACGTGTCTATATGCTCTTTATATATGATGAATCTTTCTTTAAAAAAGGCTTTCAACTTGTGACAAATTCAAAATTCCTTCTAAATAGGTCTAATTGATTGTTTGTTGATTTCCCTTAAGTTAAAACCTTTTCCATCTTTCTGACTTAATTCATTCATAACAAATCTTTAAACTCTGATTTCTTGGCTATTAATTTATTTTCATTCCTTAAATTGTACAATTGTGAATTTCAAAAAACCCTATCCTTAAATGACCTTTATGTATTTTTCCTCAATTGCATGGTTTACATAAAGGGTTTATCAATTCCTTTCCATAAATGGTTTTAACCGTTTGAATCTGAATCCCTTAATTAAGGAAAGCCTTGTGTAATTGATTGACAATCAATTTTCAAACTATTTTCTTACCTTATTTCCACCTTCCTTATGCACTATAAAAGGCACGACCATTTTTCACAAACACACACTTCAAATTTCACAATTTCACAATCTCTTCTTATAGTATCTTGTCTTCCCGTTTGCACTTTGGCTTTTCACAAGAGTACTATTTTTTCTCTCTCTGCTTGTCTCTTCTAAACTAGTATGTCATAACTTTAAGTTTCAACATCACCCCAATGTTTTTACTTATAGTATTTGTATCCATGTCTACTTTATTATTTTTTCTTTAGAATTCGACATTCAGCTTAGTATGCCTATGTTCTACTACCTGTTTCTATTGTGAACCTTTGCTCCCTATCCTATTACCCCTATGTGTTTGTGAGTGATGAATTAGGGCATGGAAATATGAGTTGTTGTCCATGAACTGAGTTTTGAAACAATAGGGTCTTAACCTCTAAACACTCTTAAGGGTGTGCCAGCAAATCCCATTGCTGAGTATGCCCATCAGCCAGCTCTTTTTGTGATGTTGCAAACTCCCCGTTCCCTATATTCCTATGTGTACTATTTCCCTTCCCCTTTTCCCCTTGCAAAATTATACACTTGCACTCTCTCTCATAGTTCCTAAGTTTTACCCTCTCTTTTGAGACTTGCCTTGGGACCTTGAGTTCCTTATGAACTTGGACACCTGAGGGTTGGCCCTTCTACACTACACTATGTTAAATTTGAAATGCATTTTGGGTGTGAGTGTTTCCCGGAGTCCATATGAGGCTCTTAGGGAAATTTGACACATCCAAAATGATAGAAAGGCTTTGGAACATGATCTTTGAAGTTCATTTACTTCATACTTCAGACAGGAAGTCTGAATCAGGCTCTCCTTGGTTGTAATTTTTAATTTCTGATGTGTCTTTCTTACTTTATTTTCTTTGGACTGTAATAATTTTGTAATAAACTTTTGGGGATGGTTAGTGAAAAGGGAGGGGTAACCATGCATGTAAAAAGGGTAGATAACTTGCCTATAGGAACCTCTAATTTAGGTATTTTTCATGTAGTTACTATGCCTATAGGATTTCTGCATTTTTAATGTAGTTACCATGCCTATAGGATTTCTGCACTTTTCATATAGCTACCACACCTATAAGAACTTTGCTTTTTTCATTTAGTTACCATGTCTATAAGAACTTTATCATTCTTATTTAGTTACCATGTCTATAAGAACTTCAACATTCTCATTTAGTTGCCATGACTATAGGAATCCTTAACTTTCATGTAGATATTATGTATATAGCTTCTGCACATGCACGTAGAAAATATGCCTATAAGTCTTTTCTGATTCTTGCATACCCGTTTTTCACTAGGAAAACTTGTCTATAGGTCCTAATAACCAAAAAATGTAATCAGATGTCATGCAACGCTTAGATATCATGCTGTAGAATTTCTGTTCACTTTTATGTCTATAATAAAGTTTAAGGTGACAAACACATAGAAAGTATGCCTATAGGGGTTCTAATCAAATCTGAATCGCCTCACTCGTTGATGAGTTTAAAAACTATCTGTAGTAATGCATTACCAATGGCAGAACTTGTGCTCTTCTGCTAAAACTCGTTTTAAACAGGCAACTTTCTTTTTTTCTAAGTCAATCTGCAATCAGTTTTCTTCTTTGTTTCTGAAATCTGTAGATATCATGCCTATAGGTTTTTGTCTAACAGTTAGGCAAGCCTTAAGATAAACTTATAAACTGAATCAGATTTTATTAACTACAACCAACAGGTAGGCCTGAGCCGAGCTTCCTATTTGAACTATGTAATAAATTTTCTTCTTTGTTTCTGAAATCTGTAGATATCATGCCTATAGGTTTTTGTCTAACTGTTAGGCAAGCCTTAAGATAAACTTATAAACTGAATCAGATTTTATTAACTACAACCAACAGGTAGGCCTAAGCCGAGCTTCCCATTTGAACTATGTAATAAATCAGTCTGCCCCAAATCTTTATGTTTTAATTCGACCTTAAACAGTACGTGCAAGATATGCTAACTACTAGATTTTCTTTGCCTAAAGGAGGTCTGTTTGAACCTTTCATTTGGTTATATGTTTCCCCATACTTATTATATGTGGTTTTTCTTGCCGCCTTAGTAGTTTTACCTTTGAAACCACAAATAAGCCAACCCCTCCTCCCTCTTTTTGGATTATTAGTCCCAAGCACCTCCGGGGCTAATATGATCGGGGTGGGTAATATCATGTAATAAGAAAATGAGACTATTTCGCGCTTTGATACCTTAACGGGGTGGGAAAGGGTAGATATAGATATGATGACCACGCGATAATGCCACGTGTATAAGTGATTACCGGGTGTTGTGTGGATTGATCCATATTATTAATAAACCTAGGACCCTCTTCCCTTTATTCTTTATTTCTTTTAAATCTTTTAAAATGTTTCTTCTAAGAAAATCAACTATCTTTAATGCTTTTCTGACTTTGTTTATTTCTATCCTTTATGTGTAAATCCCCTCTTATTTGAAGTCCTAGTTGCCGATGTGTTATTTGTACTCTAAGTCACAACAATAGGTTGGCCGGGAACCACACTAATGGATTCTGAGGGGTTCCTAACACCTTCCTCGTGAGATCATTTCAAGCCCTTACCTAATCTATATTTATCAAAACAAAACCCTTCTTAGATCCATAATGCACTTAAATATTTAGGTGGCAACTCTTCAATTCTCTTAAACCCAATTTCCAAAAGGGAACGAGTAGTCCTTCCAAATGTCATGAACCCATATTCTGCGAGGAAAAAGGGTGTGCGACAAGCATGCCCGTCACTTGTCATGTTGTTCACATCAATACCAACCACACAACACATAATTGGGGGTTTTGAACCCTCAGTACCAAGTTTAAAAGTGTTACTTGCCTCAATTCAGGCCAAACTCGACTCCAAAATGCCTTTGCCTATCAAATCGGTCTCCAAATGTCCGGAATCTATCCACAAGAAGTAAAAACAATTAACATAAGCTAAAGGGATACATTCCACAAGAAAATTACTAAATTATAGCCAAAACTCAAAATTGGCCCTAACCCGGATGTAACGACCCAACTGGTTATTTTGAACAATTGCATCTGGTTCAGTAGTTTGAGTTCAAGATTTGCTTCACATTATCTATATCAACTTTTTTGCAGGGCTGGATGCAGTTCTCGGATGATTCAAAGTCGAATTGGAAAGAAGGAATATAGTCATGGAAGCTTAACCGGAGAGAATTTGATCGAAATGTGACTTTTGAGTAAACGGCTCCAGAATGAGTTTTGGATGATGTAAGTATCTTTTTATGGTAATTTTCGACTTGGACGTGTGTTCAGATTTGGGTTTGGAGGCTCGTAGGATAATTTGAGGCATTTGGGTGAAAGTTAGAAAAGTTGAAGTTTGGAAAATGGAGAGGTTTGAACCATAGTTGACTTTTATGTTATCGAGGTAAAAATACGATTCCGGAAGTTTGAACAGCTCTTTTATGTCACTTGTGACTTTCCTTCAAAATTTGGTGTCGTTTGGAGTTGATTTGATATGGTTTGGACGCTTGGTTGTAATTCTAGAGGTTCTTGAAGTTTATAGTAATTTCCATGCATTTGGGCATCTGATTTGTTGTATAAGCAATGTTTGAAGTGATTTGAAATTGGGTCTCAGTTTGTATTATGGTATGGGATGTGTTGGTACATTTTGTTTAGGTTTTGGGAGGTCTCGGGTGCGTTTCGTGGTGAGTTTTCAGCGAGTCTGGGCATTTCGGTACTCTAAGAAAGTTCTGGCACTTTTGGGAGTGCAGAAGTGCGGACCACAGAGGAGAGTGCAGACTGCACTAAAATTTAGGTGACCTTAGTGTGGACCGCACAATTTCGTGTGCGGCTGCATATCAAGATGTTTTGCAGGGTCGCTGGTCCGACTTCGGATGCTTATATCTTTAGATCTACAAGGAATTGTGAGATGATTTGAAAACAAAAGTTGTAGCCCTTTGTGTCTAGTTTCTAGAAATATAAAGTAATCACAATTTTATCTTCTATAGTGAAGGTTATGGCTAAAACACTAAAGCATATTTTACAGTCAACATTCTCCACGGTCAGCGGTGATGGTCCGTGGTTAGCGGTGGTTTTGTTGCGGTCAGACGTGATGGAAATCTAGGAGGTGCACTATAAATATGAGTTTTAGGATTTTATTTCATATTTTGACCTAAAGAACTCGGATCTTGGTGATGTTTTGACGGTTTTTCAAGAAATTCATCGGGGTAAATGATTCTAACTCGGATTTAGCTAGAATACATGAATCTATTGTTGAAATCATCATTTCTTCTTTATTTGGGATGGAATTTGGGAAAATTTGTGAAATCTTTCAAAATTGTAACATGATGATTTGAAGGACCAAATTGTATCGGGTTTGGATTATTTTTGTATGGGTGAACTCATATCAGAATGAGTATTCGATTTTTGTAAATTTTATCGGGTTCCGAGGTGCCAACCCGATAGTTGACTTATGTTGAATTTTTTTCAAATTTGATAAGAATTATAGTTTTGTTAATTGAAATTATTTTCTCTTGCATTTTTAGATGTATTCAATTCGTTTTTTGCTAGATTGAGCCGAGCATTGATGAATTAGTAAAGGAAAATCTAAATTGAATATTGAATTGGACGAATTGATGTAAGTATCTTGCCTAACCTTGTGTTGGGGACTTCCCCTTAGGAATTGAGTATTCTATGCTAATTGTAGTCCATGCACGCGAGGCGACGAATGTGTGCTCGGACGTATTTGTGGGAAATTTGCCTCTAGGTTTCTTAGATCCTTATGTGGAAAGTATCCCATTATAATTGGGTTTCCTAGTTGCTTAAATTGCCTATACGCTCCATATGATGTTGTTATATTTCCTCTAATTATTACGTGTTACATTTACCCTTAATTGCCTTAATTGAAGTGATTTCCTTCCTTATTGTTTTGATACTTCTTGATTGTGAGTTCCTCTATGACTTCGTGCAAATAGGTTACATGTCCAATTGTTGTGGTACCGGTGTAATTATCAGATGCTTATTATGTCTTGTTGTTTAGTTGAGGTTTCATTGTGAAGTTAATTGTTGGTATATGTTTGGTTATAGTTGATTCCCTTTCCGGGAAATATTTAATTCTTACAATTGGTTCCTTTGCCGGGACGTGTGTATTATTGTTGTTGACTCCGTCGCCGGGATATTGTTGTTTCCTTATTACTCCCTTGTCGGGATTCTTTTGTGATTAGTGTTGATTTGTATATTGGGATCGAGTTGCATGCTGCAACAATATTATATGGAATCGGGTTGCACGTCGCAACATCATTATATGATTTGGATCGGTTTGCACGATGCAACAATATTATATGGTATCGGGTTTCACACCGCAATAATATTATATGGGATCATGTTGCACGCCACAATATCATTATTTGATTTGGTTCGGGTTGCACGCCGCAACAATATTATATGATTTGGATCTGGTTGCACGCCGCAACAATATTATATGATTTGGATCGAGTTGTATGATGCAACAATATTATATGGGAACGGGTTGCACATCGCAACATCATTAAATGATTTGGATCGGGTTTCATGCCACAACAAGAAAAAATAAAAGTGAATATTGATTCTTATGGCGAGGACGAAAGTAAAAGCACGAAGGGTGATGTCGTGCACTTTCTGCTGTTTTGTTTATATAGTGTTATCAATTCAAATGTTTAAACTATTTAATTCCTTTATTGATAGGATTCTTTGTGTTAGAACCCACAATGTTTTCAATACTATATATATATATATATATATATATATATATATATATATA
>MU709660.1:120665-131819 GCA_026770625.1 Nicotiana glauca
ACACTTTCCAATACTTCAAACTTCAATAATTGTTACATCCTTAATTGAATTAGTTTCTCAATTATTTCCCCTTAAACCGTCTGAGGTTGTATTTTTCTTAAAAAGGAATTTTTACTAAGTTGTAAGTTATTAAATCTCATGTTAAAGGTAATAACCATTCAATGTTGTATTTTAAATTAAAAAAGGGTGCTTTCTTTACTTCCAAAGAAACAACTTCATTTTTTCTCGCTGGCTTTCCTAATTATATTAGAAGTTCTAATTTTGCTAGTAAATGGGACTTCTTGGACATATTGAGTGAATTGTACGGATATTATGTATTGTTTATCACGTGGATTTTGTTATTAAAAGTGTAATGGAAAAAATACGGGGGCACAAGGTGCCATGAGTGATGAAGGTTCTGAAGTTGAGATTATGATATGAGAAATCGAGGGTTGAGATGATCGAGATTGTGTACTAGACATGATGTGATTGGTGAGTTGCCATTGCCTTCTTTATTTGGATACAATCTTACTTGTCTCTATTCGTGTTATGTCAGTGTTGATTTACTTGGTTATCGTTGTTACTACCCATATTCTCCCTTTATCATTCCTACTGTTTGTATTTTGATTTCTCTCCACTGTTGGTATTACCTCGTTATCTTTATCTCGATATTTTATTATCATTTCCTGTTCATTTCTTTTAACCACTAGGTGTCTTGACTATTTCTCGTCACTACCCCGCTGAGGTTAGTCTTGATACTTACTGGGCACCGACATGGTGTGCTCATACTACACTTTTAAACATTTTTATGTACAGATCCAGGCATTTGATCGGTAGTAGATTTGCAGTTCATTGTGGTGGAGACTCAAGGTAAACCTGCTACAGCGTTCGCAGGCCTCAGAGTCACCTTTATTTGTACTTATTTCCATTTGTTCCTTTTGTTTTGGAGTAGTGATGTATTTATTTTGTATAACTACTCTTAGAAAGGCTTGTGACTTGTATCACCGATTTTGGGAATTGTAAATTATTCAAATTAATTTAATTTAATGTTAGTAAATATCAATGTTATTTCAGTTTATGTTAGGCTTACCTAGTTTAGAGTCTAGGTGCCATCACGACTCCTTCGGAGGGATTTTTGGGTCGTGACATTGGCCCTTCGGGCCCACGTCTCAAAATCCGACAAAACTAACAAAACCCAAAAGGCCATTCACTCACGTGTCTAACCATACCAAAGTTACTCAAATCTGATAACAAAATCCCATTCAAAACCTCAAAAATCCAGCTCAAGAGTTCTTCCTTTTTTTCCCCCAATTTTCCACCCCAAATCACAATTTAAATGATTAAATGAAAGACATTATCATGGAATATATCCAAAACAAAGTAAGAATAACTTACCCCAATCAAATCCACGAAAATCCTTTCAAGAATCGCATAAATCTGTGGTCCCTACCTCAAAATATAAAGAATGGGTTCAAACCCTCGTCTTTGAAATTAATATTGTCTGCCCAGATTTCCTTCTTCGCTAATGCGACCGACCTCTCGTGTTCGCGTAGACAAACACGACTGCCTCCAAGTTTATCTCCTCGTGAGTGCAACCAACACTTCGTGAATGCGGAGCTTTACATGTCCAACTCAGCACAAATGAAGCACACACCTCGCGAACACGTAGACCAAAGACCTGGCGTCCCCAGCTGCCTCACGTCTCTTCACGAACGTGACATCACTCACTTATTCGCGAAGAACACGCAAACCATAACTTCACATTTGCATCCTCTTCTACGTGAACGTGGAGAACAAAATCTTCCCAGCTCACATTAAACCTTCACGAACGCGAGGCTTCTCTCGTGAACGTGTAATAGGAAACCATAAAGAACATAGCGGTAGACATCTGCTATCAACCAAAGTCCAAAAATGATCCATTAACCACCCGAAAACTTACCCGAGGCTCCCAAGACCTCAACCAAACATACCATCAAGTCCCAAAACACCATATGAACTTATTCCTGCCCTCAAATCACCTCAAGCAACATCAAAAACATGAATTACTCACGGATTCAAGCCTAATGAACTTCGAAATTTCTTATTTATACATACGACGTCGAAACTTAGCAAATCACGTCTGATTGACCTCAAATTTTGTACACAAGTCATAAATGACACCAAAAACCTTTTCCAACTTTTGGAAATCCAATCTGACCACAATATAGAAAATTTCACTCCTAATGAAACTTTATGAAATTCTATCTTTTTCCAAATCAAGCCTAATTCTACTACGAACATCCAAACCACCATACAATGCACTTCTAAGTACAAAATCACCTAAAAGAGCTAGTGGAACCTTAAAAATTCAAATTTGAGGTCGTTTACACATAAGTCGACATCTGGTTAACTTTTCCAATTTTGCTTTGAATTAAGAGACTATGTGTCTCAATTCACTCAGAATTCATTTCGGACCCGAACGAACTAACCCGATAAGTCACAATACAATTGTAGAACCCAAAAGAATCAAGAAATAGGGGAACAGGGCTAAAACTCTCAAAATGACCATCGGGTTGTTACATATAGTCAAATTCTTAACACATTTAAAAATATCTCTTTTCTTATTCAAATTGAATGTATAACTGGCCTTGGGCTTATGAATCTTGTTGTTCAAGTATGTAAAGTACAACTCACTTCACCTAAAATATTACTTCACGTCCATCCAGGTCTTCAAGTTACTTTTATCTTGTTATTGACATCCATCACAATATTAAACAAGTTATCAAAAAAGTTTTTCTCAATATGCATGACGTCAATATTATGTTACCAATAAGGTGACTCCCAGAATATGCTCTGTTTATTTCAGTTATGGGTAACACTATAACCAGGTATATTATTAGGCAATGGAGACTATGTTACCCATGGTAGATCCCTAAATCTATTCCAAATTTCTTCTGGCAACAAGACAGAAGGTGGCTCTTCATAATCAGTTTGACTCTTCATAAATGCACTAGTGTTTCTATTAAATTCATGATCCATTGGCAAGAAATGACAGTGACAGTCAAGATATGTGTTCTTACCTACATATTTCAAAGTGAACGCTTTTGTGTCTTCCATACAAGTCGGGCAAGCTAACATTCGAGCAATCGACCACCTGGATAACATTCCATAAACATGAAAATCATTTATAGTACACATTAAAGAAGCACACAATCTGGAGTTTTGCTTAGTTGATATATGATAGGTTTTCACACCTTGAAATCACAATAACTTCAATTCATCAATCAACGACTTCATGTATACATCAATTAAACGTTTTGGATTATGTGGGCCTAGAATAATGCAAGTTATGTACATTACAACCTTAAGGTCCTAATTGATCCTAGATTTGGCTAGCTTAAATTAGTAGAGATATACACTATGAGCACGTGATTTTTGCTCTCACGACAACTACTCCCAAAAGTATAAAATAAAATAGTTTTGTATCGCATTTCGAGTTCTGTGGATTGTCTGTTGTTTTTCTTTAGCATCTTGTATGTTGTTCATTTGTTTGAACTAATTAAAAATACAAAAATACATGTTGCGTGCATTTTAAATTAATTAGACCCTAAAATATTTAGAAGAAAAATTACAAAAAATGTGCATTATTGCATTGTTGTCATTTGAGTTAAGTTAAAATATGTGATTTGCATTTGTGTGCTAGTGTATTAATTAGTAGGTGTGTATTTTTGCCTCTTTTAAAATTTTTAAGTGTATTTAAATTAGTATTGGATAAATAAGAAAAATGAGAAATGGCTAAAAATGCAAAAAAAAGGCCCAAACCAGCATCTGGCCCAGACCACAAGAGGCTGGTCTCAGAGGCGTCGAAACGACGTCGTTTACAAGCCTTCAATCAGGGCCGTTGATCGAACAAATCCCACGGTCCAGTTCAAATCATTCATTAGACCAAACGACGTCGTTTAGAGGCACTCGATCTGAGCCGTTCATCTCCATTAATCCAATGGCCCCTGGTTCTCCTCGCGACCCGTTTATGACGACCCGTCCATCCCTGAGACCGACCCAGTCTCACTTAAACGAGACGGCGTCGTTCGCCCTAAGGCAAGAGATCCTGGACATCGATTTTACGTGATCCAACGGCCAGGATCCTATCTCCTACGCCCTATATAAGGCCACCCTCACGCCCCACGCCCCACGAACCAAACCCCTCCCCCCCCTTTCTCTCCGTCTCTCATCTCTTCGTCTCTCTCAGAGACGAACCAGCAAACCCTAGCCGCCCTCTTTTCCCATCGCCGTAAACCCGATGGCAACGATGACCCTGACCTCCACCTTAACACCCTAAGACCACTCAACCACCCTGAACACGAATCCATGAACCGCTACCCTCGAATCAGACTGCATCTTCTCGAATATCAAATCAAAGATTCGAGCCAAAAACTGAACTACCCCAAACAAGCCCAAATTCTTACCAAGTATTCCCCTGACCTTCCTCATAGCCAAACCAAGCTTGGTTTGGTTCGAATCTAACCAGAAAACCATGAACATTAAAATCGACAGTATGAACCCTAGAAGTCTAAAAGTGGGGATACCGGTAGATTCGATAGGCGTTTGGGGTCTGATGGACCTTAGTTTGGGTGTTCTCAGTTTGAGAACACCCTAGTTAAGGTCTGTTGGGCTTCAAATTTATCAGGTTCCAGTCAAGTTCGAGTCTTCTTAAGTTTTGAGGTATTTTCCCTTCTTCCGTTCTGTTTTAAATGCATTTTTGCTTATTTGTTTATTTTTAGTTAAGTTACTTTCTTCACTTAGTTTCCGACTATTCTGCTCATCTCCCACCAAGACCCTTTGTTTGGTCAATTTTTCTCTAAGTCACGAACAAATAGGATATGAACCATATAGTCAATTTGATAATATCGTCAAAATAATTAATGTCGAAAAGCACCTGTTTGCCTAAAGCATGATTTACTGTGTTTAATTCTGTATCTTTGGACTGTTTGCTACTCGTTTTTGTGTATATATAGTCAACTAAATAAATGTCGTCAAAGAAAATTAGTCGAAAACTAGAAAGGCTGATAATAGCCATTTTTAGTTTCATTTCTGTTTGCTCCTATATAATTAACTGCCCTGCCACTATATTTAGTTCATACTGAGCCGGAAGATGCTCAGTGATGATAGGTTCAAGGGGTGTGAGTTGATCACGATTGGCTCCCAATGTGATCAACTCATCCCCTTTTAGGTTGTTACTCCCTGCTAATTAGACCATACTACCTTGAATCATTTGTTGGAATTATAGGGTTGGTTATAGCTGTGTAATTTAGGTGATTAGCAATCAGTGTTGAATGGAAATTTTGAGGGGTTTAAATACTGCTTAAAATAAGCTTAGGCAGAGGCAGTGTTCCCAAGGGTGTAAGGGCAGTCTTGGGACCTAATAGGGTCTGTTTGATTAATTCAAGAGGGCTGTCCAATTGCCCATTAAAATATATTTAAGTTTAAAATAGTGGTGTTCCCATGACAGCATGGGAATAAAATTGAATACTTCAATGCACCCATGCTTCTTGAATAAAACAGTAGGGGACAAGTGCGGGGAACCAAATAGTAGGCATCAAGAAAAGCGGTATGGGCAGAATAAGGTTTGAGTCTCAAGACAGACCTCTAAGGTCTGTTCTTGGCTTATAAATAGGAAGTTTGCCAACTAGAAGACGGGCTGGTTTTTTTGGTCGAAAAAATCTAAATAGGAGAAGCTCTCAGATAGTCAGCCTTTTTCTGTCTTTCATACAGTCAGGGGTCTGGTTTTGGTCCGAAAAATTTAAGAAGAGAAGAATTCTTTAAACATTCAGTTTTCTTCTTCTTTCATATGGTAGAAGGTTAGACAACATAGAGCGGGGGGAGAAAGATACACACATATTCGATAGACACCACTGAAACTGCAGCTCGTAGTAGGAATTTCGATAGAGCCTAGGTTGGATTTTTGAGAGTCAAACAGAGAGAAAATAGGCTGGATTTTCGACACTTCGAAATCAGTCTCCGATAACACAAAAAGAAAACAGAAATCAGAATACTATCTAGGCTATTTCTCGAGCTTGATCTAGGTCTCTTGGAGCATTATTTTGAATTCCTGGTTATTTTTCCAGCTGCTGGGTTTCTCCAATTATTACTGGATTTCTGTGCCTATTTGCCGCTGTATTTTTGGTCGGTTTAAATCTGTCCCATAGTTGCTGTTTGTTTGGATTTGGTTCTGGTTCCTTTTACTGTGGGTTGCTGGTTTATGGTTGTTGACTGTTGTGTTATGGCTGTTGCTATACTGCTGTAATTTGGTACTGCTTGGCTGCTAATCTTCATCCTTCTTTATTCCCAAATATCAGGTACAAATATTGGTACTCCCTGTAAGGAATGAAAATAGAGGCTGGAAATACAAATGAAGAGCTGAAGTTTTTCTATGCCTTAGTTAAAATAATATTATGTATTAGTTTGTATATATATTGAAGTAGCTAAATTCGTATGAGCATGTAATCACTTTAGTATGAATGACTAAGTATTGAAATGTGGTAGTTTAGTGTGTAAACCCCTTTTCTATGTATGCTAATTAAAATGAGGTACTAATGATGTAGTATGCACTTTTCGCTATATCCAGTGGTTTCGTTTCTCGTTTATTCAAAAAATGTGTCAAAACTTTCAATTTAATCGCTTGGTAGTTTGAGTCAAAATTTTACAACTCGCATGTGTATAAATTCGCAAGAGTATACTGCCCTGTCGTACCACGTTTTGATTTAACAAACCACGTTCAAGACCCATCCATAGCAACTCGTAAGCATGTAATTAATTAGGCTATTTTTTTTCTCTTTAGAGACAAGAATAAATAGAGAATCATAGTTGCTTTAGATTCGACCTTAATAAAAGAACGAGACGAGCCTCGCCGCATTAAATACCTAAATGCGGGGCCCTCGATAATAGCCTACGAATAATTAGACTCGGAAGAACCATTTAGTAAATATCATGGTTTTTCCCGAAGTTAATAAATGCATAGAATCTTTAGGCGCGGATAATAAATATCACCTTCTTAAACTCGGGTGCACATTTATGTGACCCAAACCCAAATCTCAATGAAGTCGAAATGCGTTAAAGGCCACAGGCGTACTAGTGCGGTGTGGTCCGAAATACATTTCCATGACATTGCAAATTCTTGTAAAAAATTTAATAAATAATAAAAATCGGTTAATTAGCCTTTGCATAATAAATGAGACGAGCCTCGCCAAATAATACACAAATTGCGGGGACCTCAGTAGGAGGTTACTTTAAATACTTAGATTCCGGGACATGACGTTTAGCTAATTTTACGGCCTGCTCAAAACAACAATACGCTAGTTGCTTTAGGCGCGTTTTAATAAAATATTTTCCTAAACTCGGGTGTACATTTATGTAACCCAAATCCAAATCTCAACGAAGTCAAGATGTGTTAAAGGCCATGGGCGTACTGGTACGACATGGTCCGAAATACATCTGCACGACGTTGCAATTCCTTGTTAAAATAATAATAGTATTAAAAGCGGTTAAAAGATAAAATCTACACATAAGCTAAGTCATGTCATAAAAATCAGATAATTAAGCTGAATACGACAGTTGAGCGATCGTGCTAGAACCACGAAACTCGGGAATACCTAACACCTTCTCCCGGGTTAACAGAATTCCTTACTTAGATTTCTGGTTCGCAGACTGTAATATAAGGCACTCGATTCGGGATTCAAATCGGTGACTTGGGACACCATAAATCTCCCAAGTGGCAACTCTGAATCTTAAAATAATCCCGTTTCGATTGTCCTTTAATTGGAAAAACTCCGTTCCGCCACGCCCTTCACGGGGTGCGGTAGCGCCGAAAGGAGGTGTGACAGCTCTGGCGACTCCGCTGCGGACTAACAAACCAGAACAACTGGTTCAGGGTTAGAAATTCGAGCTTAGAATAATTTTTGTATTTGGCTTTGTTTATTATCTGATATTTATATGATATATGCTTAATGTGCTAAATGTTTTTTACCGCTTCGATATTATTTGAACTGTATATATAAACTGTGCCGAAACCTTTCTCTTCTTACCTCCGGGGATGTGCTTACTGGTTGAGACTCCCTATTCTGTTAGTGTCATACCCTAAAATAAGAAAGAGGCTCGGAAAGTTTCTAAGCCGGCTGGCCTTTTGGTTCCCGGAAAGGAGCTCCTTCCTCGACTCGAGTTGTCCGCTCGGGTACACAGTCTAGAACACATACCCAGGTTTTGAACTTAGAATAACGTGACTTCATGCCGGATCCCTAGTAGGAACGATTATTTGCATCATGTTGCATTTGACTTAGGGGACTCAACACATGGGTTGGGTCCGTCTAGGACAGGCAACCTGAAATAAAAGACCTTCCTGCTGCATCCTGTTTGTCTTGCGCATTTGTTTGTTTCCAACCCGCATGCTGACCAGCTTCTGGAAATTGGGAATACTGGAAGTTATGAGAGACAGGTACTCGTTTTTATAAGGAAACCAATTCCCAAGTACTGGCAGAACTCTTCCGAAATTTTAAAGGGAAAAACAAATTGTGTTGGTCGAGAAAAGAAAAGCTAGAAAGTTTTGTTTTTCAAACAGTTTGTTGGGAAAAATAGTGCATTTAGGAGTCTAGTCTCCAAAGAGAGTAATTTTATTCCCCCGACCTACGCCGGTTTGATTCTCACAGGGAGTGAGATACGTAGGCAACCCTTATCGGGTCCAATCTGTCCCTCACAAAAATGGGTAACAAAAGAAAAGTGTCAAAACTGATTTTTTGTCATAAACTAATTAGGTGAGGCCGTTTTCAATAATAACCGGATATTCCCGAGATGGGCGCCGGAGGGTTGATTTTTGCATAAACGATCACCTTAGGGTCATTATAGGATTTTTGGTCAGTTAGCAAACGTAGCCTTAAAACTTTCACCCCGGAGGCGCTAAAAGGGCGTAATAGGAAAACCGAATCTCTTTGTTTAAATTCAAAAATAGTCAAACCTTTGTCAATCAAATATTTGCGGTTGATATCATTAATAAATGTGCAGGATGAGCACAATCCAAAATGAACCCTTTTCAGTCATGACTAAAATCCCGATCCAATCGCAACTATGGTGGAATGATTTGGGCGAAAAAGGGCAAGACGAAATCAAGAAGTATTTGAAAGGTCTTACGAGTTTACTAGAAATCAAGCCTCGAGGGGATATTATACGAGCATTGGTCGCCTACTGGAACCCAGCACACAATGTCTTTCGCTTTCCAGATTTTGAACTCACCCCGACTTTGGAAGAAATAACCGGGTATGTTGGAAACACTGAAATACCGTTAGGAGACCAATATCCGGTTGCTCCAAGGGCCATCGCTATACATCGGTTTTTAGACTCATTAAAGATAGTCCGAACAGTGTATAACCCAGACTTGGCAAAAGGCTTTTTCACCCTGAGTTTCATCTACCGGAGATACGGCCACATGGGAGGATTTGACAAGCCAGACAATAAGTTGTGTAGCAAAGGTAACTATCGAAAATGGGAGGAACATAGAAGAGTTGCCTTCATGATAGCCTTTTTGGGTCTCTTAGTGTTTCCAAGGAGAGACGGGAATATTGATATAAAGACAGCCGGGGTCGTCAGCACCTTGCTCACCCAAGACGGAAGCACTCTTGCTCCCATGATCGTGTCAGATATCTTCCGAGCCCTCACCACTTGCAAAGCTGGAGGTAACTTTTTCGAAGGGTGTAATTTATGGTTGCAAATTTGGATGATTGAACACCTGTGTCCCCGCGCCCAATTCCTGAGCTACGGCGCGGCTACGAAAACATGCATAGAAGAGTTCTACACAAGAATCGAGGGGTCCATCCTACTTGAAGGAATCTCGGCATGGACATCCTACCTCTGGACCCTCAGGGCAGGTCAAATACAGTGGACGTTGGGTTGGTTACCAGTTGACAAAATCATATATATGCCCGCAGCAAGGTCCCATCTTCTCCTAATGGGGCTCAAGAGCATTCAACCTTATGCGCCTTATCGCGTTTTTAGGCAACTTGGAAGATGCCAGATAGTGCCTAAAGATGAAGATTTGAGTACCCAGGTTATTGAAATTGGTCCTGACGGCCAATTCCCGAAGGCAAGAGTCCGCCAGATCTGGAGTAAATGCCAATACCTGGAGGCAAACACTTGTGTACTAGATCGGGCTGAGGGAGAGGTGTCACCTGGATATCACGCTTGGTATAAAGGGGAAGCATCATGCGAGAGGTCGGCCAAGAGACCTCATCTCTGGGAGTTTTTTGAATCTTCGCAAGAGCAGTGGGACTGGTTGGCAAAAGAGGAAGGTTATAGGGCAAAAATTGGCAGGATAGAACAACAGGTCAAGGTCCTGCAATTTGAAAAGAGTGTGCAAGCTGCCGCCGAGGAAGGAGACAAAAAGAAATTGGCACAGGAGAATGAATTCTTAAAAGCTCGAATCCGACAAATGCAAATGGATGCCGAAAGACACCCTAGGAGCCGACCAGACGAAAGACTAATAAGAGGGTTGGAAAAGTAAGTTACTGATGTATGAAGGAGTTTGGAAGAATCGGAAGCCAAGATATCGAGGATCCGGACCCGATGGAGAAGAGGAGCACATCAACGGGCCCTTCATTTGCAACGAATAGAAAGAGATTATGCGGAAATCATCACTGACCTCAAGGAAGCAAATATCACTCTCAGGGAGCGGGTTTTCAAACAAGCCCGAGACGCCAGGACAGACAGAGATCGTTGCTACTGTTTGATAGGACGGATGGAAAAACAAGTGGATAGGCTCCTGGACCAGGTCACCGGCAATGCTCAAATATTGGGGTTGAAGAACCAACAGATAGAGCAATTGTTCAGAGAAAGGGATAGAGTCAAGGTCAGAATCGAAGAGATCGGACATTACGTTACCATGAAATGTCTGGCATGTGAGCAAATGCCCCGCACTGCCCTTTTCGCCTCAGTCATGGATTACGTTCACCGAATCATGAAAGAGTTAAAAGAATTGCACAGGGATCTCACACCAAGGCCCGCGGCAAGGCCGAACGATGCCTCGCAGACCCCAGGAAATTTTGGGGCTTTAAAATGATGTTTTGTATGGTTGTACTTTCAAAATTTTAAAGAATTTTCAGTACCGTTGTTATTTAGATTTTGTATGATCAAAATTCGAGTATTTTACCTGACGCT
>MU709669.1:0-12792 GCA_026770625.1 Nicotiana glauca
ATTGTCCTTTAATTGGAAAAACTCCCTTCACCACGCCCTTCGCGGGGTGCGGTAGCGCCGAAAGGAGGTGTGACAATGAATACCTGGGAAACAACAGGAAACAAGGAGAAATGAGGATGCAGTACAGCAGCAATCAACAGCCCAGTTTAACACCAAAATCAACCAAACTTCAACATATCTCAAAAACCAAATGGAATAGTGAAATTTCAAGGAAAATACTTTGAGAATGCAAGTTCAATAGGGCAGTGTTTTCAGAGGAATTTCAGTTGTCTTTCAGAATACCAATTCCTAATTTTTCAATGTGTATTAGTGTGTACATATCAGGCTAGTGATCACTTAGTTCCCTGAATATTCTCTCATAATCTCTGAATGCTCTCAATATGTCTATGTATTTTTGTGTATATGACAGAATGTCTGTGTATTTTCTTTTTTCACTCAATGCTTTTTTATCCTCTCAATTTTCAGAATGTGCAAAACTCTCCCTATTTTTTTTCGTGTGTTTTTCTCTCAGATTTTCAGAATGTTTTCAAATGTATCCCTGGATTTCTATGCGTTTAAAAGCTGTCCCCCTTAATGTCTGATTTTCAGCCCCTTAAATGGACATTCCCTGAGTGGTTTTCCCACTAACACTTATCTTTTAATTTAATCCCCACTAAACTTTCCACTCAATTAGTGCTTATTAACTAATACAGCTATTGTACCCCCTACCCAAGTTAGCAACCCCTAAGTTGAACCCCCTAACCTCTGTTGATTACCCCTTAAACTATTAGCAGCCCCCCATATTCAACTAACCTCCCAATCTCCAATTCCAAACTTCCCCTAAATTACCCCTTGAATTACATTGCAGGATCAAAAACTGGGTCAAATTGACCCAAGGCCAATCAAACAGGGGCCTTTAAACCATTGGATCGACCCCTCTCTGGACCTCAAATGGGACAGGCAGAACCTAAGGTTCAATTGACTCAAATTAATGGGTCCAAATGACCAATTCAAGTCCAATTTAGTTCATTTACTCAAAATTTAATCAAGGATTCTCAAAACCTAATTTAAGCTAACTGATCGACCCATAATAGAACAGAAGAGAAAACCAATTTGAATGGTTTCAAACCAAAACTTAATTATATAACTGTCTTTAAAGCTAAGCTAATGAACTAGAATAAACGAAATTCAAACTAACTCCAAACTATTAGCTAAAGCAAGATTGTCACAATTATTGAAAGAGTTTGACAGACAAAATCTATACCAATTAACTTATTAACCTACGTTTAAATAGCTACTAGAATTTAATATCCTAATTTGGACAAAGACTCATACAACAATTCTGAAGAATAAAAGGAAATGCAGAGGAGGAGTAGAAAAGAGATTAATTAATAAAAAAGAACAAAACTAAGGACAGAAGAAGAATAACTTGAATCCACCTCGTGCAGTTAAAAAAACTTGAAGAAATCTTCGATTCTTCTAAATTTCCAACCAAGTTTGATATTAATCGTGTGTTCTTATCAAGAACACACGAGTAATACCAAATTTGGCTTGGAACTTTAATTACTTCTCTATTCGGGCCAAGTTAAGACTTAGGGTCAAATATCTGATCTAACATCCGAGAAGATAGAGGGATATTTGAGGAAAGCTGAGTAAGGATTTGGGAAGATAGGGTACTAGTGGTTCAAGGGTGTGATTTTGGGGTTAAGGGGAGGTGGCGCAGCCACCGGAGAAATTGTGGCGGCGCAAGTGTTCTTAGTTTCAAATCGATATTCGAAGAGCCCCACCACGATTCGAAGGAAACGGATCAGGGATTTGGAAAGAGGGGAGTGAGGGGGTCCTATGGTGTAATTTTAGTGGTGTTTGGTCACGTCCGCCGCCGTGGGCGATTTCCGGCGGGCGGAAGACGGTGGCATTACAGGGAGGGGTCTCTGGAGAGATGAGAGAAGGGTGAGAGGGGGGTTTGTCTAGGGTGGGGGGTAAGGGCGTTTGAGTATTATTAAATCGTTGATTTAATTAGGGTCGTTGGATGATTGAAATCCAACGGCTCTGATTAAATCATTAAATGAAAACGGGGTCGTTTTGTTGAGTGGATGCTGGACCTGTTCAGGGATGGGTCGGGCTTGGGTCAGGCTTGGGTCGTGGGCAAGGTTATGGACCGTTCGATCAAATAAGATCGACAGTCCTGATCAAAGCTTATCCAAATAACGTCGTTTGGCTTAAGCTGGAGATAGGGTCGGGTAAGGGAACGGGTCTGGGCTAGTTTGGAGGTGGGTTTGGACGGGTTTTAGGTGTATTTGGTTTGGGCTTGTGGATTTTAAAAAAAAAAAAACTTGGCCCAAATCAGATTTTGCTTTCTTATTTCCTTTTTCTTTTCAATTTTCTTTCTAATTAAAAATAAAATACAGAACTAAATTAATTCCTGACCAAATTATCCTAAAAATATTAATTACATCTAAGTAGTAATTATCACAAAATAACTAAACACCAGAGAAAACACAAAATTCGATATTAATTACTAAAAATGCGAAAATACATTATTTTTTGTATTTTTTTCATTCTTGTAAAACACTTAGTTATTAATTAATTCCAAAATATCTAATTAAATTGTAAATATATTTTTGTATTTTTTATTAATTTAACAAATAAACCTGCACGCACAAATGCAAACAATAGCTGAAATATCACGAAAATTTATAAAACTGCACACAAAAGGAAAAATTATTTTTATTTTGATTTTTTTTTTGGAGTGATTCGTGTGAGGCAAAAATCACGTGCTCACAGTTCTTATCCATATTTGACTCGTTTTTAATAAATTTATTATCTAACCCAATTTTTAGTGAATAATATGGGTGGTTAACTGTGTTCTTTTAACCACTTTGTCACCACTAGTTGTGACCGAAGCCAGATAGAGTTAGACTTATAATATACCTCATTTAGACCATGTGAATTGTCCATCTATGTTTCCTTGATGCTATGACTACGTGATGAATCCTAATTATCATGAGACCATGCTAGTGTTATGACTTGTTGATTTGGATATGAGAGATTTCTTTCATTGTGTTGGGCTTTCTAAATTTGTCATAATCATACAATTGTCTTACCTGATTTATGATTTAATGGTTATTGGCTTACTTTGTTCTTGCTGATATCCTGATCATACCTAAGAATGTGAAATAAGCATATTGAACTGTTACGAAAAATTGAAATATATGATTAGCCATAGCCATCTCTATTCATCCTTATTTTATTATCATGTCCCGATGCGTCTTTATTATATCATTTCATATGCATATGCATGAGTTGGCGAGTTAGATATTGAGAAAAGTTAAGGATTTAGGCATCAAAGACATTATGAGTGGATATTGGTTATCGATTATTGATGGTATTATAATTAGATCGGGTTGCACGCTGCAATAATATTATAACTGAAGCGAATTACACACCGCAATAGCGCTTGGATGTGGATTTGTCCCTCCGAAATTATGTGATTATCCATGTTACTTTGAACTATGTGAGCGCAGGCACTTTGATTGGTGCTCGATTGGACACTTAGCCAGTGTCAGGCATATGCATTTGATCTATGAGGCATTGAGAGTGAGATCATGCATATTTACATACCATATTCATGCATATTATCTACATATGCTACTTGATGTTATACATGCATGAGATCCATACGTAGAGTTGGGTACATCAATGATGTATCGGGTCATGCAGGGCCGACTTTTGGGTAAAGCCTCTAAAGCCAAGCTTTAGGCCCCCAATTTTAGGGGCCCTATTTTTTACCCTATAATTTGTTTTCTAAAAAATTAAGTATTTTTATTTTTATTAAATATTTTGGTAAAATAATAAAGATATTTTTCTTTCTTAAAAATTGGCTCCTAATGTATAAATGCAAAATTTATTGAAGGAATCAAGTGATTATTCTTTTTTCTTTAGTCTTTTTCTCATTAAATATTATGTAAATATTTTCCACTTCCTTTCTTAGTTTGCAAAATATTCAATTTTATTTTTTAATCTTTCTCAATTCTCACCAAACATTACTACTATTATATTATTATTTTTTTGTGCCTCCAAGAGATCATATTATTCCGTATTTTTCGTCAATCAAGCTAAAGCCTACCAGAAGTATATTCAGAGCAACAAATATTTATTTTCACATCAAATTAATGAATCAGAATCTTCTATTCCAACTTTTTAATACTCCCTCCGTGTCAGTTTATGTGAACCTATTTCCTTTTTGGTCCATTCCAAAAAGAATGAACCCTTTCTAAATTTGAAAACAATTCAGTATAAACTTACAACTCTATCTTTAATGAGAAACTTTTATAACCACACAAATACTCTGAGCCTCTTTTTAACTTGTTTAGGACTACAACTTTTAAAAGTATTCAATTTTTCTTAAACTTCGTGCCCAGTCAAACAGGTTCACATAAATTGAAACGGAAAAAGTACTAGTTTTCATCTACCTTTGTTTTTCTTGATATTTTCAATATATACGCATATATTATCCTTTTATATTTATTAAAATTTAAATATGCCAAATATAAAGTATGAATTCGGTTATTCAAAACTTAAGGAAAAAAAGTTGAATCTTTGATACAATTCCAAAAAGAAGAAATGATAGTACTCTGATTGATATACTCAATCTAATAAAAATGCTTGATTCTTTTTCAAATGCTTATATTGCATATAGAATAATGGTAACAATTCCTGTAACAGTTGTCTCGGGTCGTCCTCGATCCCAAACTAAAAATTTGAAAGAAGTTTTTAAATAAAATTGATAAAATCTTACTTAAGATCAACCATGGCGCAAGAGAATAAATGGATTAACTATATTATCAATTGAAAAATAAATATTAGAAGAAATTGATTATAAATAAATATTCATATTTTGCATCTGAAAAAGATAGAAAATTATATTTCAAATAAATAATATATATGAAGGTTTTTTTTATTATAAAAAAATAATTAAAGACCTCTTGTGGAAGTTTAGCTTTAGGACCCAAGCCGTCCTGGGGTTATGACAAGATACATAGACTGAGTGACATCCTAGATTCAAGTAGAAGCATTCATATAAAATGCTAGTTGATTCATATCACATTTATACGCAAGAATTGATGCATTTGATTCGTATTCGATCTCTTTTGCCTGAAACATATCTAAATTTCCTATTTATTGCGTTCTTATCTTTTGCTCATGCCCGAAGATATCACGCTTTCATATCTTCCCTACTTATGAATAAACTACTTATTTATATTGATAGTGAGTATTATTGTCGACCCCTCACTACTACTTCTTCGAAGTTAGACTTAATACTTCCCGAGTACATTGAGTTGATTGTACTCATATTACACTTCCGCGTACTTGTATACATGTTCTGAGGTTGCTGTTAGCAGGTCCAGCGAGGTGGCCTGGTGGAACTTTGGTGGAGACTTGTTGCAAGCTGCTCAGTGGATGATTCGCAACTTGAGGAGTCTACTGTCCTTTTTCTTTCGGATAGTACTTGTATTTATTATTTAGATTTGTATTTATTCTTAGAAGCTCATTGACTAGTGACGCCAATTCTTGGTGGATTTTTGCGGTTAGTAATGAATATTAGGAATTGACTTTTGTTTCTATTTATATCTTGAATCTGTTAGATAGCCTTGCTTTCTATTCAGTTGGTATTTATGTGTGTTCGCTTACATAGCAAGCAAGTGAGGCATCATCACGAGCTACGGAGGGTTTTGGGTCGTGACATGCCCCAACTTTCATAAAGAAGAGTACCTAATTCAAACGGAAGGAGAAGATGAAATTACTACCTGGCTAGGGCGGCGATCAACCGAGGATCAAGAAGCTCATAAAAAGAATCCTAGAATAGAGTAGGAGTAGAGAGAAGGAAGTAAAAGACATGGAAGCAATTCCATAAGGCTAAGCCATGATCTCAATAAAAAGGGGAATGGTTAGCAAATATCAGAAAGGACGCACATAGAGCAATTTTTTCATAAAATAAGAAGCATCATTTATCGAGTTTCAAGGATGTTAAAAAGCATCATTTGAGATATGACAAACAACACCATGGAGGGATTAGTGCATGTTTTTATCTTAAATAAATGGAGTAAACATTTTTAGCAACTGAGATAACGGAATTAAGACCATGACGGACAAGTTCATGAGATTATCTCTTATAATCTCAAATAAGTTTAAGCTCATGGGAGTTGGCAGCATTTATTAGTATAAGGCTCTAAGTTGTGAGGAAGATGTCTAGCAGGTCAAGGTCAAATCCAAAATACTTTAAAGATCGTCACAAGAAGAGGCACAAACTTACCACATGACAGAATAAGGTAAGGAAAGGATTTCTCGGTATATAAGTTTTGACACACCAGAATCGAAGCAAAAGACTTCCCAAACAAGATGGAAGCACGATGATAAGCTTGAGCCCTGAGGAAAGTTGAAGAAAAGCATATCAACACACTAGCTGACTAGCATGTCAAGAGGATGTGACGTGGATACGAGTTTCAGAAACATCCACAACACTTGCAGAAGGAAGAACGAATAGTCTGCCAAGACAACACAAGCCATCGTCTATATAACCTTTGCGTGACCATCAAGTGGCAGACCAAATCCGTCCTCTACATTATTACTAGTCCTACATAGCTACCTCACCATTGACCGAGGAGATAGATACAAAGCAATGTGATCTTTACAAGAATCAACATCACAATCCAGCTATGGCCAACTGCCAGCCATGTCCAACGGGAAGAAACTGCATTATCACCCCACCGGAGATATAAAAATATGCCAGCATCCATAAAGTGGCACAATAGGACATGAGAGGAGGAAGATGAACAGGAGAAGTGGCAAAACTCAATACGATCACACAAATAAGGTTAATGTAAGAGATTCATTGTGGTTCTCATTTCACATTTTAATTAATTTCTTTGACACAGCTTTATTCTCTAAAACCATTACTGACATGAGTATTGAAGATTTAAGTCGGGTTCATTGGCATTTGAATATTTTATTCTTCCCTGCATTTTATGTTAGCAGTTGTGATCCATACAATGAGGTTTTCTTTGGTTGCTCGAGATATTCATTCCGAGGTGTGACAAAAGACCAACGTTTATTGGCATTTGAATATTTTATTCTTCCCTGCATTTTATGTTAGCAGTTGTGATCCATACAATGAGGTTTTCTTTGGTTGCTCGAGATATTCATTCCGAGGTGTGACAAAAGACCAACGTTTATTGGCATTTGAATATTTTATTCTTCCCTGCATTTTATGTTAGCAGTTGTGATCCATACAATGAGGTTTTCTTTGGTTGCTCGAGATATTCATTCCGAGGTGTGACAAAAGACCAACGTTTANGGGTTTAAATTAAAGGTTAAATAACCAGATTTTATTACGACCTCCACCAAAATGTAAACCAATATCTCAAACACGTGTTCGTGATAAGTGCCACAAAGGGTGATAGCATATTGAGAAAGATTCAAAAAATTGATCAATAAACTTGGAAGAGGCAATAAAAGCTAGTCTCAAAATAGCATCAAACACGACTTTCTCATGAAAACTGTTGGGTTTAAATTAAAGGTTAAATAACCAGATTTTATTACGACCTCCACCAAAATGTAAACCAATATCTCAAACACGTGTTCGTGATAAGTGCCACAAAGGGTGATAGCATATTGAGAAAGATTCAAAAAATTGATCAATAAACTTGGAAGAGGCAATAAAAGCTAGTCTCAAAATAGCATCAAACACGACTTTCTCATGAAAACTGTTGGGTTTAAATTAAAGGTTAAATAACCAGATTTTATTACGACCTCCACCAAAATGTAAACCAATATCTCAAACACGTGTTCGTGATAAGTGCCACAAAGGGTGATAGCATATTGAGAAAGATTCAAAAAATTGATCAATAAACTTGGAAGAGGCAATAAAAGCTAGTCTCAAAATAGCATCAAACACGACTTTCTCATGAAAACTGTTGGGTTTAAATTAAAGGTTAAATAACCAGATTTTATTACGACCTCCACCAAAATGTAAACCAATATCTCAAACACGTGTTCGTGATAAGTGCCACAAAGGGTGATAGCATATTGAGAAAGATTCAAAAAATTGATCAATAAACTTGGAAGAGGCAATAAAAGCTAGTCTCAAAATAGCATCAAACACGACTTTCTCATGAAAACTGTTGGGTTTAAATTAAAGGTTAAATAACCAGATTTTATTACGACCTCCACCAAAATGTAAACCAATATCTCAAACACGTGTTCGTGATAAGTGCCACAAAGGGTGATAGCATATTGAGAAAGATTCAAAAAATTGATCAATAAACTTGGAAGAGGCAATAAAAGCTAGTCTCAAAATAGCATCAAACACGACTTTCTCATGAAAACTGTTGGGTTTAAATTAAAGGTTAAATAACCAGATTTTATTACGACCTCCACCAAAATGTAAACCAATATCTCAAACACGTGTTCGTGATAAGTGCCACAAAGGGTGATAGCATATTGAGAAAGATTCAAAAAATTGATCAATAAACTTGGAAGAGGCAATAAAAGCTAGTCTCAAAATAGCATCAAACACGACTTTCTCATGAAAACTGTTGGGTTTAAATTAAAGGTTAAATAACCAGATTTTATTACGACCTCCACCAAAATGTAAACCAATATCTCAAACACGTGTTCGTGATAAGTGCCACAAAGGGTGATAGCATATTGAGAAAGATTCAAAAAATTGATCAATAAACTTGGAAGAGGCAATAAAAGCTAGTCTCAAAATAGCATCAAACACGACTTTCTCATGCTTCCCAATTTATATAAGCAGTCTGCGAGGTCCAACACTTTATACTCAAAACAGAAAATGAATAATGAGTGTAATATTTGAAACAAATGGAAAATCTCAGAGGAAAAGCAAACATATTCAATCTTGGTCAATTTCAGAAGCCCTAGAAGCTGATTCCTAAGGGCAGTTTCTTTATTAAAAAACTAAATAAATGGATGAGCTGAAAGATTATCAGGAAACTGAAGTAATATACACTACTTTTATCTAACAAGTGCTTCAGCTCTTTGACCACTTGGTATGTAAGAATTTGTAACATTTCTGTTCATAATAATCAGTTGCTGCTTCAACCAGAACTATTCTCCTTTTATGTAAATGAGATTCTATTATAGGATGCAGAAGTTCTCCATCAATTAGTTTAATAACTAAAGAACTTCTTTCATTTGGTTATGCGCAACCAAGACAAAGAACTACTCCCACAGTCCTATTTTGGGTCCACAATTTCCTTTTTAGTTTGTCCCAAAAAGAATGACACATATCTTTCTACATTAAGAAATACTTTAACTTTAAACTTCTCATCTTACCCTTAGGGGTCGTTTGGTAGGAGGTATTAGAAAAAATAATGCAAGCATTAGCTCTATGCATTACTAATAACTTGTTTGGTACATTTTTTCACCTTGTGTATAACTAATACAATGTATAAGTAATGCATAGAAAACCATGACATTAGTAATACCAAGGTTATTAATGCATGCATTAGTATGGTTAAAGATAAAATTGTCCTTAAAGTCTCTTAAAGCTAGAGAATATGAAGGGCATTTTTGTAAACAACTATTTTTCTTAAAAATTATGCAATGCATTATAATTTTAATACACCACACCAAACAGTAAATAAGAAATACGATTTGCATGACTAATGCTTCCATTACTAACACATGCATTACTAATACACTTTATTCCGTACTATTCTTATACACCCTACCAAACGACCCCTTAATGAGTTGTTTATAGGCACGCAAATTTCTATGGCTTTTTTTAGACCATAGTCTTTCTTTCTTTCTTTCTTAAACTCTATGCGCATGCGCGCAGTTAAACACCATTACATAAAACGGGGCGGATTTAGGAACATGGAAATATCAACTGGAAAACTGCTACCTCATTTAAGCCCTCCCATCCCACTCTTCATAGAATTCCTTCAGAAAATCCTCCATAAAGTTGTGCCTTTTCTCAGCCCTTTTCTTCCCAGCCTGTAATAAAGAGATGATTTCTCTTGGCTCAGATAATAAATTAAAAGAAAAACTCATATGAAAATTCTTCTTGCCCAATTTATTAGGTTCTGAAAGATTAAAGCAAAATATACAGAAGCGCAGGATTAGCTGACCTTTGTCTTCATCAAGTCCTTCAATTTGAGAAGCTTCTCATGAAAATGATTCACAGTTGTCTGCTCTACTTTGTTCATGTAATCTTCCTTAGACAGATCCGATCGAGGTTGAATTTTTGGGTCATGGAGAACTCTATGCCTGCTTCCACCAAAAGTAAAGCAACGGGCGATTCCTGAAACCATAATTATTGTATGATATCCAAATTATGAAAAACCAACATCTTTTTAAGGTAGGAACACAATCAAGCAGTATGTAATCAGCAAAAATTCAAGTAGCATAAATTCAAATCTAAAGCAGCATCTGCCTGCCGCAAAGAATGAGAGGAGACATAACATAAACAGGCCACCAAGAGGTAATTAAATTGAATCAATTACCTATTGCACCTATTGCATCAAGTCGATCTGCATCTTGCACCACCCCAAACTCTATTGAATAATTCCTATTTGTAAGTGCTCCAACTTCTTCCTTGTAACCTATATCAAAGGCAACAGTTCATTTTACCAATATTTCAAATCTTCAGAAGATAACAATCATCTTGCGCATTAATCTTCCAGAGAAAATGAAGCCCAACGAAGATGACAGATTATAGTGCAGAAAATGAAAGCGAAACACAATCACCAATCACTCCATGGGAACGCAGAAAGGTCGTGTGATAATACAGACAAAGTTTTACATGAAATAAGTCTATTAAAAAAAAGTGTTTTTTTCTCAAAGTTGAAGTGTTTGACCAAGCTTTTGGAAGAAGAAAAAAGTGTTTTTGAGTAGAAGCAGAGCATTTTTGGAGAAGCGGAAAAAAAGTAGCTTCTCCCCAAAAGCACTTTTTTGAAAAGCACTTTTGAGAAAAATACACTTAAAAGCACTTTTTAATAGCTTGGCCAACCACTAATTGCTGCTCAGAAGTGTTTTTCAAATTAATTAGCCAAACACAAACTGTTTCTCACCAAAAGTACTTTTGAAAAAAAAATACACTTCTCAAAATAAGCTGATTTTTTAAGCTTGGCCAAACAGGGTATAATACTACATTAACCACACATACGAAAAGACAGTAACGAAAACATCGTCATGAACACATAACCACTTGGAAAATATTTTGATATGGCAATACAATAACATTATGGTAGCTAATTTGTATTCCAGTAATTAGACATGAATAGCAGATCATGTTGGTAATTAGACATGCATAGCCTGATCATATCGGCATGATATGTTTAAGGTTTGTGCCACACATGTACAGACGAATAAGACAATTTCAAAGGTTGAAGCAATAGAATATTCAAAGGTATGATTTAACAGAAAGAGAGTCATACTGTTTGCCTGACTTTTGGCTAATTCAATTTCAAAGTGACATACATTATAAAATTATTCAGTATGAAGTCAGAATTTATATTTTCTACTTTATCAGATAGTTTTTACTTTGTGTTACAAGAGTGTGTCAACACAAATAATTTAAGGACGGAAGAGAACAAGAAAAATCACATCAACATCCAAAAAGATTACATAACTACAGTAGACAATTAACTGTATCCACAAACTTACCCATCCCCTTTATTATATTCAATATTTTTATCTTCATTCCTTCCTCTATGCCTTGACCCTGAAGAAATTCTTCAACAATCCTTGCCTCAGATGGATCTCTAGAAGCCAAGAGAAAGCATCAGAGATGAATAAAATGGGAAGTCAGTTATTGAGAATGAACACTTGGGAGAAGACAAGAAAAACCAGTAATTAAGCAATATACAAGGATGGACCCCAAAATTTTTTAAGAAGATTATTCTGCACAGAAAAAAAAAACATGAGCATATAGAGCTATCAATCAAATGACGGGAAGAGCATGCCAAAGATGATAAAACCAATGCTAATGTCTTTCCAGCTTATTGTGTCATTTCATGAAATTTGTGATTTTTTAAAGACATGTAAGGGGGGTCTAGTAGCCGAAATTTTCAGCAAGCATTCAAATCTCTGTATCTGTCCCCCCTCCTGCAGCACCAAGTTGACTTTCTTGTAATTGTTGTTCTCATTAATACAAGAAAGCTTTCATCCAATGCTCGTATGCACTCTATGATCTTTGACATTGGCCTCATAGTACTGCACTAAATCTAGTTTAGTGCACTAAGCTGACATTCGGTTAGCAGAAAGTAATCACATGGAAGTCGGTTCTTTGTCTTACATCACCCTTCCAAGACACTTCAAGAAGGCGCATGGGCGTCATTTTGACGTCCATACAGAAATTTATCACCTTTTAAGCAAACATTCATACACCAAGCCATGAGAATGTAGACTAAAGAAAAATCCTTCATATCTTGAGATCTGATAGAAACTAACCTTATGTATTTGTAGTCACCTGCATTCATTAAGCCAATCAGAATCTGATTAGTTACATAATATATCAAAGGAATAATGAGAAAACTTAATTATAAGCAGAGAGATGCCAGCTCACTCATCACAATTGCTTATAATATTTTCTTTCGATCGTATTGTAAAATGACAGTCATCAAATAGATCCCATCCCCTCCCCTGACCCCTCGTCTCCCCCACCCCAAGCAGCAAAAGTAGCATTCTCGTAATCCAATAGGTTATTCCCTCATATATTACAGTGTTGATTTATGATAAAAAAAAAAAAATATCCACAGCACTATGTAAATAAAGTGCAAAAGCATTCTA
>MU709669.1:13154-32925 GCA_026770625.1 Nicotiana glauca
AGTACACTTAATAAATTAGGAACAAACATTTAATTTGATTACTATATGAAGTGTATCCTTAAATTTTGATATATTTATATACACTGTATATAAATAATAACTAATTAAAATGGTATAATATATTAGATTATAAGATTAATATTCTTAATCATATAATATAAATGATTTGAGAAGGGGCGTTCCCGTCAAAGGCAGTTTTTGATGGCCAAGAATGAGATAATGAGAAAGGCAGAGGAGTTGGTAGAGAAAAGAATGAAAGGAAACGATGCTTCACATGATGCAGCCCATGCCTTCCGTGTTAGAGACCTTGCCCTTTCACTTGCTCGCGAAGAAGGCCTTTCTTCTTCTCCTCATTCCATGCTTATCGTAAGTTACAGACCTTAGTACTGTTAATTATCAACATATTCTTTGGATTTCACACAATTCATGATAGAGGGTTCAAACTGTTACTACTGTTAATAATTTGGATAATTTGTCCTTTGGCCAAATTGGGGCTTTCGTCTCCCCCACCCCAAGCAGCAAAAGTAGCATTCTCGTAATCCAATAGGTTATTCCCTCATATATTACAGTGTTGATTTATGATAAAAAAAAAAAAATATCCACAGCACTATGTAAATAAAGTGCAAAAGCATTCTAACAATATGTTAACACAGTCGCTCTAATGTCTCCAAAAAAGAGTGAAAGTGTCATCACCTATGTCATGTAGAAGAGCAGCCAGTTCCACCTGAAATAATAGCAAGAAGAGTTTTAACTTGTGTAAATGCCTAAAAGAAAAATAACAAACTTCCAATAACGAATTTTTACCATTTAATAACTCATAATCAAATCTTAGTAACAAACTATTGGCAAGTTATTTTACATATCCATATCATTGAGTCCTTGGGTAGAAAAGATAGAAGAAAGCCCCAATTTGGCCAAAGGACAAATTATCCAAATTATTAACAGTAGTAACAGTTTGAACCCTCTATCATGAATTGTGTGAAATCCAAAGAATATGTTGATAATTAACAGTACTAAGGTCTGTAACTTACGATAAGCATGGAATGAGGAGAAGAAGAAAGGCCTTCTTCGCGAGCAAGTGAAAGGGCAAGGTCTCTAACACGGAAGGCATGGGCTGCATCATGTGAAGCATCGTTTCCTTTCATTCTTTTCTCTACCAACTCCTCTGCCTTTCTCATTATCTCATTCTTGGCCATCAAAAACTGCCTTTGACGGGAACGCCCCTTCTCAAATCATTTATATTATATGATTAAGAATATTAATCTTATAATCTAATATATTATACCATTTTAATTAGTTATTATTTATATACAGTGTATATAAATATATCAAAATTTAAGGATACACTTCATATAGTAATCAAATTAAATGTTTGTTCCTAATTTATTAAGTGTACTGGAGGTTTGGAGACACACTCTTCGGTCTAAGGATTTCAAGCTGAGCAGGACGAAGCCGGAATACTTGGAGTATAACTTGTCTTCCCGTAAATCTGCTTGTCTCCTTCTTTATTCTGTTGCCTTGAATTATTCTAAGTATAAACCTCGAATCCGATATTAAAAGTGGGAGAAAGCTGATGTCAAGTGGGGACTTGACTGCCGCACAACGGGCAGTGTTTCGACGGACAGAAAACGTCCATGTGACAACTGGTATCAGAGCGGAGCAGGTTCGTGGCGGAGACACGACGTGCAGTGGCAAATTTCAAGGTCTTGTTCGAGAACATGGCTGGTGGTAACAATGAACTGCAGGAAAGGCTAACAAAATTGGAAGCATTGGTGGGAAATGTTCCGGAAGGGGAAGAACTTCAGTCTCTTGTGACTAGAATTGCATTTCTTGAGGCAGAAATGGCAAGGCTTAGTCGAGAAAATGCAGAATTGAAGGCCGAGACAGTGGTGCTACGACGTGCTGTGGGCGAGGATGTTCCTCAATGTGGTGCTGAACGTCTCAAAGTGAGAATACATGAATCAAAGGCATTCGGAGGTGCAAGGAGTGCACGTGAATTGGAGAATTTTCTTTAGGATATGGAGCAGTACTTTCATGCTATTCGTGTGCAAGACGAAGAGGAGAAAGTAACCTTGACTAGCATGTATTTGAGTGATGATGCTAAGTTATGGTGGCGCACTCATGTGGCTGAAGATGAAAGTCTTGATAGACCAAAGATTGAGTCGTGGGAGCGGCTTAAAAAGGAATTGAAGGATCAGTGCCTTCCTAGTAATACATCTTGGATTGCTAGGGACAAACTGAAAAAGTTGAAACATACCGGATCAGTTCGAGCTTATGTGAAAGAGTTCACATCGTTGATGCTGAGTATCAGCAACATGTCGGAAGAAGACAAGTTGCACAAATTCATGAGTGGGCTGCAACAGTTGGCACAACTTGAGTTGCGAAGGCAGAATATTCAAAACCTCGCAAGTGTTGTAGCTGCTGCGGATGCATTGGGCGATTTTCATATTAATGAGGAGAATTCTGCTACAAAAGTCCAACGACGGAAAGAAGGACAAGGCAAAGGAGTGGAAGAAATGTGAAAGTGGCAATGCACATGAAGATAGAGGGAAGGGAAAGCAAGAAGCTGGAACTTCAAAGAGCAAGGAGAAGGGCAACAACATTGGAATTGACCAAGTCAATGGCGGTTACCGGCACATGGTGTGCACATGGGCAGCAGTTGTGTTTGTCTAAAAAGCTAGCAGGAGTGTTAGCACGTTTTTGGGCCATGATCCCACTATTTTATAGCATGATTTACATGATCCTAGTAGTTGGGGGTGTCAACTACACTGAAGTAAAGTAGTGGGCTGAGTGGGCAAGTGTTGTGGCCTAAAATGGGGCAACTATTGTGTAAATGGGGCTGATTCATATTCTATAAATAGACCGCACCCATCCCTTTGTGCTTATGAGTGGAAAACGTGTAAGAGTGCATGTTTTGAGTTTAGGAAGAGTCCTAAAACAACCTAAGGCTAAGAGTAGTCTTGTGAGGGTCAAGAGTGATCCTTTTTTGTACGCGGATGTACATAGAGTTGGAGTTTCTTTGTATGCTCGAGTTAAATACAAAGTTGGGAAAAGAGTTTCCTGTAATCTTGTGTCTTTTGTTCATGTTTTTATTCTGTCCCTTCACTATATTTTCGTTGCCTAAAATCATTGTCTACTTACTACGTTGAAACGCTGCCTAAATTAATCGAAGTCCAAAGTTGCTGAAATTTTGGCCGAGTGTTGGAGCAGGCTAAAGTCAAGTCAGTGCTTGGCTGCCGCGCAGGCTATTTTTATGAGACATAAAACGCGCCCGTGACAACTGGTATCAGAGCGGGCCAGGTTCGTGACGAGGTCGAGATGGACATGAACGAGACTGCAAGACAAGGGGTCAATGTGCTTGTTCGTTGAGGGAATGTCTTGGCTTGGAAAATTCAGAAAAGGCAAGGAAGGCAGTGATGCAGAAAATTTCGAGCTTGTGGGTGCCAAAAATCAGTGTGGGTTGTGTCAAATCAGTCATTTGGCGTGCTGAATTTGCTGTGGGATTGACGGACCAGGAAATGACCTGTCCATCAAAAACCCAACCAAACGATGTCTGAATGACCTGAAAATTTGCACACATGACCAAAATCACCCAACGAAGCTACAGCAACTCTTGGAATCCCATTCCGACCCTCGGATCAAAATCTCACCTATCAACAAGATTTCGCCAAAATACTAAATTCGCTAATTCAAGCCTAATTCTACACCGTACCTCCAAATTCAATTCCGATCACTCTCCTAAGTCACAAGTCATCCCTCGAAGCTAACTAAATCACCGAAAATCACATCCGAGCCCTATAACTCATAAGTCAACGTCTGGTTGACTTTTCCAACTTAGGCCTTCCTTAAAGAGACTAAGTGCCTCATTTCTTATCAAAACTATTCCAAATCAACTCTCATACACCACATACCGATAATGAAATATGAAGAAGCAATAAATTGGGAAAACGGAGCAACAACACATGAGACGACGGGTCGGGTCGTCACAAAATTGAACTTACTTCTAATTCCATCTCTGTCAGCAAAGAGTTCAGTTAAATATCGTATATTATTTGTTGATCTATTACCTGCTCATATGTACTCAAGTTCACAATCTCTTTCTTAATCAATTGCAGAATTTTGTTTTCATTCTAAAAGTATTTTGTTTTTTCACTTTTATTCTTCTTTTTTTACGCTTTGCTAAATCTTTTTTATTTTATTTACCGTTAAATATTAATTGAAAAATATGGTTATGATTTCCTTTATGTTAAACTGGTTTTTTGCTTTAGAATTTACTGTTTCAAAAAATTTATAGTGAAAATTTAATATCTTAAATTATTCAACATGTATTTTCTATATAAATATCAGCAAAAAGATTAAAGCAAAGAAGGTTGTGATCGATTAAGTTACAATATTTATCTATCTGTCAAGTTGCTTCCTTTTATCGGTGAACACAAAGAAGGTGAATAATAAACTATTATTCTATGTGACTTCTTTCCTTATATATTGTACTCAAAACTTGATGTTTAATTTTTTGTTATTGTTGTTTATAGGCGTTGGAGAGCACCATACTTCTAAGTTAGCTTCACAACTACTGGAAAAATTCCTTAGAATAGTACCGTCATTTGGTCTTGCATCATACTTGGGTCCCACTATTGGCCCCAATGAAATTCATCTATTTATTTTTTATTTTAATTCTTTTGAATTTGATCGCTAAATTTAATCTGCAATATACATATATTTCTATTATCTCTCTTCGCTCCTTTTTACTTTGAATTGATCCGTGCATCGCGCGGATACGCATACTTGTTTATATTATATGATTAAGAATATTAATCTTATAATCTAATATATTATACTATTTTAATTAGTTATTATTTATATACAGTGTATATAAATATATCAAAATTTAAGGATACACTTCATATAGTAATCAAATTAAATGTGTGTTCCTTATTTATTAAGTGTACTAGAGGTTTGGAGATACACTCTTCAGTCTAAGGATTTCAAGCTGAGCAGGACGAAGCCGGAATACTTGGAGTGTAAGTTTAGCGCTGAGTCGGTGGAAGTTGGCGTGGATGTGAGGCTTGAATCACTGGTTATCCCAAGTAGAGGCAGCTTCAAGTACCTTAGGTCGGTTATCCAGGGGGGAGGGGAGAACAACAAGGATGTCACACACCATATTAAGATAGGATGGATGAAGTGGAGGTTAGCATCTGGAGTCTTGTGTGATAAGAGAGTCCCACCGATACTCAAAGGAAAATTCTACAAAACAGTGGTTAGACCGGCCATGATGTACGTGGTTAAGTGTTGGCCTGTTAAGAACTCACATATCCTGAAGATAAAAGTAGCATAAATGAGAATGTTGAGGTGGATGTGTGACATACTAGAATGGATAAGATTAGGAATGATGTTATTCGGGAGAAGGTGCATGTAGCTACCGTTGATGTCAAGATGTAGGAATAGAGGCTAGGGTGGTTCGGGCATGTTAAGAGGTGAAGCCCAGATGCTCCGGTAAGTAGGTGTGAACGGCTGTTGTGGAGGGCACGAGAAGAGGTAGAGGGCGACCTAAGAAATATTGGAGTGAGGTGATCAGGCAGGATATGGCGAGGCTTCGAATTTTCGAGGATATGACACTTGATAGGAAGATGTGGATATCGAGTATTAGGGTTGTAGGTTAGGAGGTAGTTGAGTCTTACCTTACTTTGCACCTTTGTAAGATTAGTCTAGTAGAGTTTTTTGTCTAAGATAGTTAGTGACAATGTTGTATCTTACTATTTTGCTTTTCAATACAGGACCTTTTGATTAGCTTTCGCTTTTGCTTTGCATCTTTCTTCTATATTTCATATTAACGATTTTTGTGGCGATACTAATATTGTCTCATTTTTGTCTTTTTGTTTTCTTGAGCCGAGGGTCTTCCAGAAATAACCTCTCTACTCCTTCGGGGTAGGGGCAATGTCTACATACACACTACCCTCCTCAGACCCCACTAGTGGGATTTTACTGGGTTGTTGTTATGCTATATTGTTCAAAATTATTCAATGATCTAAATTTATCAATAGTTTTTTAGTGTTATTTATTTATATTTTATTTTTTAATTAATTCAAAATATAAATATCATAAAATTATCTTTATCTCCCTCATTTCGTACATTCTTTCTACTGTAATATTTGAATAGCTTTTTGAGTTGTAGTTTATTAAGAATTCAAATAATATAATATCTTTTTACTAATTATAATTTTGAATTCATCAAAAGTATAAAGAGATAAACTGGTAACGCCAAACTATGCCTTATAAAAAGACATGCGGATGTTGCAAATATAATCTGAGTATTTATGCCCAGAGTCGAACCACAGGGAATTAACCTATCAATTACTTTTGTTGGACTTACTAAATTCTATAGAATCAACTTCCCCAAACGTTGTAAATAACAATTGATGGTATTTCTAACAACTAAAACTGAAAATAAATAAACAGCTGAAAATTAACTATGCTTGATGTGTAAACAATTGGAATACGGTCTAAGGTAATGGTTTCCTCCGTTGTTGATTTCCTTGGTTGTATATTTCTTATATCTGTGACTTAGTTGCTTCTATCAATCATGAACTCTCAAGCTATCATAAATCTCTCTCAAGCAATTACGATAATTTACTAGACGCACTCTCTCAAGCTACGCTAGCTAGATTCGCATTAGAGTTCACTTAGATTGCACCCGAGGTATAGTTATCTCTAATCCAACCTCTAAACCCTCAGTTATGACTCTCGTCTATACTCCGGGAGTGATGTTGTTCAAACAACTACCTAAATATGCACTCTCTCAAACAGATACATACTAAATAGGAACGGCTAATTGAGGATCCTTTCAATTAACCACAATCAAAACGTAGTTGAACCAATAGAGATTAACAACCAACTCAAAACTATATTAATATAACAACCAATTCATCCCAACGGGTTTCACCAAAACCTTAGATTAAAAGATTTAGCTACTCATAACAATAATAAAAACTACAAAAGAATTCATAGTTATTGATAGCAGAACAAATTAGAGAGATAAGAAAAATTGTTTTCCAAGTTGCCTCCTTGCCTCTCTTCCTTGTTCTCAAAACTCGAACTTCTAGTTTCTATTGGACATGTTAAACCTTTTATAGTTTGTGTGATTTTTTCTTGGACTTCCGAAATTGCCCTTTTTAAAACACCTTCCCCGCATCTGGACTAGCGCGGGCGCGCTAAGGCCGCGCTAATGCCCGCACTAATTGAGTTATGTTCTGTTTCTGACGCCTAGACTAGTGCGGGCGCACTAATGCCCGCGCTAGTGGGGTTTTCCACTGTCAAACGAGCTTTGTTCCCTTTTTCGTCCATTAGCTCCAATTTTTGCCCGGATCGCCATCATAAGTCCTCATTTGAGTATTGCACTCCTGTGAAATACAAAAGTCACCATTAGAGCCAATTTTTGCATTATTTACATACTTACAATAATAAAGCATTCTTAAGTTAGAGCCCGAACATAGGACAAACTATACAATTTAGCCTATTATCAACACCCTACACTTAAATTATTGCTAGTCCTCGAGCAATCCACTACATCCTACAAGGTTTGTTTCCTAAGATTTTCCCTTAACGACTCACACCATGAACATTTTACAAAATTTTGCACCTAGTAGTGAGCAAACTTTACCTCAAAAATCAAATTGGTCATACCATGCAACATTCGCACTTACTCAAACCACTCTATACAGGAGTCAAGACTTACCTTTCCGTTGTGAATCATATGCCCTCACATCACACAAGAGAGTAGTTCCACATACAATGATATTTAGGACAATTAGGAACTCAGATAGAAAAAATTTGCTCGCTCTAAAAAAGAACATTCACATGCCACAAAGATGCACCATAGGCTTTCCCGTAGTGTAGTACTCTACTAATCGAGCCCCACTCAGTCTAAGATCAGTAGGTCTTTATTTAGTTGTAATGTAGGCTAAGGGAAGGGTAGGATATATTTAGATATAGTGACTAACCTCCCTAAGCACTTTTAATACAATTACCTTAATCTGCAAGATCATCATTGTGTCAGCCAAACATTCCACTACATTTATTTAAATACCCCCATCCATTAGGTGCAATTTATACCAGCTACAACTTATCAATCACTAAACAAGTTTATAAATATATATATATATATATATATATATATATATATATATATATATATATATATATATATATATATATATATATATATATGGTGCTTCTTTTTTTATGCTTCAACATTCTGCACCTTTTCTCTATTTCCATGGTTCTACTTCAAAAACCAAACCACCACCCCACACTTTTGCTTTTGCATATTTTCAATATCATTCTAGTTCTTAGTGGGAGGAAAAAGGATTCAAACAACAGGCTATTCAAACAATTGGGTCAGGTTCACAATGTGGTTGCCAAAGAAACAAGCTTATAGGCTCAACGGGGTTAACTAAGATGTAATGCATTCAGGTGGGTTTACTTTATATGTCTGGCTCAACAAAGAAATGCCTATACCCCTTCTAAAACTGAATGAAGCTACTATTTCATTTCACAAACACACATGGCAAGTTCTAGGCATCAAATGTAAAGCATGGAATACAGTAACACTCACACATACATGGCACATGACTCACTCCGGATCAATTTATCAAGACATTCTCTTTTGAGTGTTCAAGTTAGGTACAAACATACAATTTTTAAGGCACTTAAATAAGATTCAACCCTTGAAGCTAAGCGTTACACTCTAGTTTCTATCGTGTTCAAGTGTAGAAATGCTAAGGGTTTTTTTTTCTTCTTCGATTTTAACTCGTAGTCCATTAATCCTAACCTAAAACAAAAACAAAAACTACCTATACCCGGTTCAAGATAAACCATTGGAAAAGAACCGTGGCCCAAAGAAAAACCAAGGGGGGAGTTGCTACACTACCTAAAAATAAAATAAAAAATCTTTTTTGGTATTTTCTCTAGACTGACTTCCCTCAAGAAAATTGTCTAAAGGATTTATCATCAGAAAGAGTCTCTATATTCCATTTTTTTCTCGACTTAGTCCCTCAAGAACCCCGCCGAAAGAGATCCGTCGTCGGGACAAGTCACTTACTATTTTCACTTACCTAATGACTATTGTTCTAACGCAATCAAAGCAAGACAAAACAACCAAAGAAAAAAGTTAATTGTTACAATTACAAACATACAATGAAGTATCCCTATCCCCCACCCCACACTTAAAATGAGGACATGTCCTCATGGCCAAGTAAATCAAAAAAAGGAAAAGGGAACTTCCCTTACAGCTCAATCCTGGTCAGAAACAGAGCCGTCATCTATATTGCACGCCCGACTCAATGCACGGAGCCAATCCATGATCCGATTTTTTGATTTCTTCTGCCGGGTTGTCATTTCATCAATAGGAGTTCCCAGGTCAGTCGTTGAGGTTTGTATTTCAGCTATCTCCTACTCCATGCGGTTAACCGCTGTCCCCGATTGGCCCTAGATGGTTCTGCAACATCCTCAGCCTGTGGTTGTGCTGGATGCTTATTACCTACCATTTCCACCTCATTGGCTACCTGTTGTTCCTCATCCTCTATGTCATCACCATCATCAGAATCATGGCCAATCAATTCCTCAGCGGCTACCACTTCCTTGCCCATGGTGACCCTCTCTGCCGTGAAAGGATGTACCACAGGAACTCGACTATCTAAAGCAAGGTTACTCGGTATATTAACTTAAAGTCACAACCGAGTGATAAGAGACGGGTAGTATAACCTATATCGTTGAACCCGGACTCGCTGGAACATTTCATCGTGTATGACTCTGGCCACATCGAATGGAGCATTATTCATGATGCACCAAATTAGGCACACTCGAGGGATGTTCACTTCTGATAGGTTCTTGGAGTGTAGGAGGCGGTTATTGATGAAGTACAACCAGCATTTGGCCTCAAACTTGAGGGTCGAGGAGTGGAACTTATTTCTATATTTGTACCACTGTAGAGTGGCTCCCGGCTAATAGATGGTGTCGATGAATAAGGACTAGGAAGTATGTTTTCCACTGTATGATCGGTACGCATCCACGTACCTCTGAGCTGGTGGAGGAAGCCTGTATAGAGTTCGAATATTCTCCAAAGAAGCATCGACTGGTCTCTTGTGCACTGTAACCGTATAGTCCTCATGTTTCAGGAGGTTCGCATAGAATTCCCTAACAAGCATGACATTTGCAGTGATAGGCTCCTCAAAAAATATGTCCAGGTGCCGCCTCCTCAACTCGAAGGGTATATTGGGGCAGGTAGTCCCCAGTGCATAGGGATCCATGACTTGTTCCGGCACAATGGTTTTGGCCTCTTTTTTGTTAAACATGTCCTGTGCCTTGGCGGACACGAACTTTTGGCTATTGAAGGGCATGGTATCAACCGACTTCCGAGGCCGTCCCCCAGTGTTGGCTGTAGCCAGGAGGCTGGAGGAGGAGCCTGTTGCTTAGCGTTTGCAAGGAGCCATAGTACCTGCAAATATTCCTACATCAGTTCTATTCAATCGGGTGACCAACCGTGGCTACTCAGACTTCACTACAGAATTGGTCACAACACTTCCTCCAAAGAGGCATTTTAATAAACACATGGTGGCCAACGGTTAATTTGAAGCCCCAACCATCCCTTCAACACAAGGAACACCACCACAATAACCTATAAACACACCATACATCCACAATTTGTATGTTTTTAATTTTTTTTTCCAGCCCTACCCAACTACTAACATATGTTTCCACCCTAAAATAAGACAATCTTCTACTATACAAAGTATAAAGAAAGAAAAGAAACTAAAAAAATGAAATTAGAGAACTACAAACAAAATTAAAGGGAGAAACACATACTAGTAGAGGGAATGAGAGCAAAAGTGCAAGGATTGTGGAAGGGGGGAAGGTGGTGCTGTATATGTTTGGTTATGGAGGAGGAGGAATGGAGGAATAGATGAGGAAGAAGAAGAAGGGAGGGTTTGGGTTTGTTTAGGCGTGTGAGAGGAATAGACATTGGGGGAATTGAGAGGGGTGGGGTGGGTAGGTTGTAAGTTAAATGGGTTAAAAGAATAAAATAAAAAGAAAAGAAAATATCAAAAAAAATTTGGAACTTACATGGACTAGAGCGGCCTTAGCGCTGTCATAACGTGGGCGCGCTAGTTCAATAAGGCGAGGCAGAAAGAAACCTTGCTAGCGCGGGCTTAGCTCTGGCTTAGCGCGGCCGCGCTAGTGAGATGCACCTAAGGCAGAAAGAAACGTCACTAGCGCTGGCTTAGCGCGGCCGCGCTAGTGGGATGCATCTTAGGCGTTAGTTTTTTTTGTTTTTTTTTTGTTTTTTATTTTTAATGAAGTTACATACTACACTAGCAACACATTCGTGGGTTGCCTCCCACACAGCTCCTGATTTAACGCAGCGGCATGATGCAAGTATTTAATCATCACTCCTCATTCGCGTACTGGGGTGGTTCTTTCAAATGAATTACCATTGTATCCCCTTTTTATTTAGCTATTCCAAGGTAATGTTTCAACCTTTGACCATTTACTGTGAACTTGTTTGTCCCATCTTCTGATTCGATCTCTACAGCTCCACTTGCGAACATTTGCACCACTCTGAAGGGTCGTGACCATCGGGACTTTAACTTACCCGGAAACAATATCAACCTTGAATTATATAATAATACCTTGTCACGGGGTTTGAAATTTCTGTCCACAATGTGCTTTTCATGCAGCCTCTTCATTCTTTTCTTGTAGAGGCTCATGCTTTCAAAGGCTTGATATCTAAATTCCTCCAACTCATGCAACTCTATCAGTCGATTTTCTCCAGCCGCATCAGGGTCCCTGTTCAATTGCTTTAGTGCCCACCACGCTCGATGTTCTAGCTCAACAGGCAGGTGACAGGCCTTCCCAAATACCAACTTGTACGATAACATACCTACCGGTGTTTTGAATTCAGCCCTATAGGCCCAGAGTGCATCGTCAAGCTTTTTCGCCCAATCGGTTCTTGTGGCATTCACAGTCTTGGTTAGCATACTCTTTATCTCTCTGTTGGACACTTCAACCTGCCCACTAGTTTACGGATGATAAGGGGTAGCCACCTTATGGCGTACATCATACTTTGCAAGTAATTTCTCGAAGTCTCTATTACAGAAGTGGGTGTCTCCGTCACCGATGATCGCTCTTGGTGTCCCAAATCGGGAATATGTTCTTTTTAAAAAATCCTACCACCACTCTTACATCATTAGTGGGCAACGCTGCAGCCTCTACCCATTTAGACACGCAATCCACAGCAACAAGTATGTACTTATTGCTAAATGAGCTGACGAAGGGACCCATGAAATCAATCCCCCAAACATCAAACACCTCTACCTCTTGAATCGGGTTCATAGGCATCTCATGGTGACGAGAAATGTTCCCAGTCCGCTGACATTCATTGCAGCCCTTCACCCATAGGTGCGCATCTCTAAACACTGTTGGCCAAAAGAATCCGACCTCTAGCACTTTCGCAGCTGTCCTGATTCCTCCAAAATGTCCTCCATATGCTGATGCGTGACAAGCCTGAAAAACAGAAGATTGTTCTATCTCGGGGACACACCTCCGGATCATATTATAAACATATATTCTAAATAGATAAGGCTCGTCCCAATAATATATGCGGCAATCACGATAAAACTTTTTCTTTTGTACAGATGAAGGTCATAAGGAACTATACTGCAGGCCAAGTAATTATCAAAGTCTGCATACCATGGAGCTTCTTCAAGACTAGCAGCGAGCAGCTGCTCTTCTGGAAAGGTTTCCAGAATCTCTTCGACCTCGACTGATTTTTCAGCTCCTTCAAGTCGTGATAGATGATCAGCGACTTGATTTTCTGTGCCCTTACGGTCACATATTTCAAGGTCAAATTCTTGCAATAGCAGCACTCAACGAATCAGGCGCGGCTTAGACTCCTTCTTCTCAATCAAGTACCTAAAAGCTGCATGATCAGTGTATACAATTACCTTAGAGCCAATTAGATATGATCTGAATTTGTCGAAGGCAAACACCACCGCCAACATCTTCTTCTCCGTCACAGTGTAGTTGAGTTGTGCACCGCTTAGCATTCTGCTTGCATAGTAAATCGAGTGCATCAACTTATCCTTTCGCTGCCCCAAGACTGTTTCTATGGCATAGTCACTTGCGTCACACATGAGCTCAAATGGTTGCGGCCAGTTAGGTGCAACAATGATGGGTGCAGCCACCAATCTCTTCTTCAGCTCCTCGAATGCCAACCTGCAATTATTAAAAAACACAAAGGGCTGATCCTTTTCAAGGAGTTTGCAAAATGGGTTAGCAATTTTGGAGAAATCTTTTATGAATCGCCTGTAAAACCCGGTGTGCCCAAGGAAACTTCTCACCGCCTTGACTGAAGTGGGCGGTGGTAGATTTTCAATCATGTCAACCTTAGCATGGTCGACCTCAATTCCTTTACTGGACACACGATGCCCCAGGGCTATCCCTTCCTGTACCATAAAATGGCACTTCTCCTAGTTCGGCACTAAATTTGTCTCCACATATCTTTTGAGCACTTTTCTTAAGTTGTGCAGACAGTCTTCGAATGAATCCCCTACCACGGAAAAATCATCCATAAAGACCTCGATAATATCCTCCACCATGTCTATGAAAATGGCTAACATGCACCGTTGAAATGTAGATGGTGCATTGCAAAGCCCAAAAGGCATTGTCTGAAAGGCGAAGATGCCATACATACAGGTGAAGGATGTTTTCTCTCTATCTTCGGGGGCTATTGATATCTGATTGTACCCCGAATATCCATCCAAAAAATAGAAGTGCGATCGCCCGGCCAGCCTGTCCAACATTTGGTCAATGAAAGGCAAGGTCCTTCCGGGTGGCTGTGTTCAATTTTCGGTAATCCATGCAAATTCGTCGTCCTGTGACTGTACGAGTTGAGATAAACTCATTGTTCTCATTTTGTACAACAGTCATTCCCCCCTTTTTCGGCACACATTGGACAGGGCTGACCCAATTGCTATCAGAGATGGGGAAGATGATTCCCGCATCTAACCATTTGATCACCTCCTTCTTTACTACCTCTTTCATGTTCGGGTTCAGCCTTCGTTGATGTTCTATGGAATGTTTGTGCCCTTCTTCCAAGAGAATCTTATGCATACAGAAGGTTGGGCTGATACCCTTTATATATGCCATGGTCCAGCCAATGGCAGTCTTACTTTCCTGCAGTACCTGTAAGAGTTGTTCTACCTGCACATCTAGCAAACCGGATGGTATAATAACAGGAAAAGTAGAATCAGGCCTAAGAAAACATACATGAGGTGATCTGGGAGTGGCTTCAACTCCAACTTGGGTGGTTCCTCTATTGATGGCTTTGCTGGAGGTGTAGCCCTTTTTTCTAACTCAAGGGACTCGAACTGAGGTTCCCTTATCCATAATCCTTGGCCTTCAAGTGCCATGACTCACTCAGCTAACCCTTCACCATCCATCTCTTCTAAATTTATCAGACATGCCTCTAATGGATCTTTAACAGTCAGGGTCACATCATATTCTTGCAGGATCACATCTACTGCCTCCACTAGAGAGCAATTAGCATATTCACTAGGTCTACTCATAGATTGCTTAACATTGAATATGACTTCTTCATCTTTCAGCCTCATTTTTAATTCTCCAATCTCACAATCGATCAATGCTCTCCTAGTGGCCAAAAATGGTCTACCTAAAATGAGAGGTATCTCCTCATCTACCTGACAATCCAGAATAACAAAGTCTGCAGGGAACACGAACTTCCCCACTTGCACCAACACATCATCAAGAATACCAGTTGGCCTTTTCACCATGAGGTTAGCCAGCTGTAGCAGCATGAAGTCGGTCTAGCTCTGCCAATGCCTAGTTTGGTGTATACAGCCAGAGGCATCAAATTTATGCTGGCTCCCAAATCACATAATGCCTTTGCAAAGGCATAACTCCCAATTGTGCATGGAATAGTGAAGCTAACTGGATCAGACATCTTTTGAGCCATCGGTCTTGTCACTACTGCACTGCAGGTCTATGTCAGAGTCACAATGGAAAGATCCTGAAAATCAAACTTCCGTGACATTAGATCATTCATCATCTTTGCATAACCGGGGATCTCCCTCAAGGCATCCATCAAAGGAATATTCAACTAAATTTGATGCAGCATCTCCATGAATTTCTTGTATTGAAATTCCTTCTTTTGTTTTACCAGTCTCTGAGGGAAGGGTGCAGGTATCACCCTTTATGCACTGCTTGCTGGCTTCTCTCTGTTGGAGTTTTCTGGCACAAGAGGTACCACCTATTCTGCAGCTTGCTCATTCATCTTATCCTTGCCTTTTTCCTCATGACTCTGTTCAACCACCACTTCAGTAAGTTCTGTTATTTCATTTACCTCTAGTGGAACTGGAGTGGCTGGCGTACTCTCCTTGCTGGCTTGTATAATTTCCTGCTCTCTGTCTAAGTCTCTCCCATTTCAGAGACTTACTGCCATCACCTGATTCGGGTTTTGCTCCTTGGGGTTGATGTTTGTGTCTGCAGGCAAGGTTCCCTGAGGGCGGTTGTTTAAAGCCATGGACAGTTGTCCCAGCTGCCTTTCAATGTTCTTTATAGCTGAATCATGCACTGCCAACTTTTTCCTGCATTTTACCATTTGTCCCGATGAGTTTCTGAAGCATACCCTTGATTTCCACCATGTTGTTATCTTGTTGCTGAGGAGATGGTTGATATGTTAATTGTTGCTGATTTTACTGTGGATAGCCCTGTTGTTTCTGATATGGTACTGGCACTATTTGGCCTTGAGGGTGTATACCCCTAGGCTGTTGCATGATTGGTCTGTAATGGTGATTTTGTGGCGGTCTCCATTGCTGTCCTCCTTGTCTCTGACCCCCAAAGTTGTTGACATAATTCATATATTTTCTTTCCCCTTGATTTTTACCTTCTCCACTCTATGAACACACATAAGACTGATTAATACAAGGTATACACAATCCTCCATTTGTTGTGTCAATAATGTGAACCTGTTTTGTACCCATTTCATCAATCTTCTTTGTCAATATGCTCATCTGAGTCATGAGTGGTCCATGTTCTCTGCATGCGAATTATTTGGGTCAAGAGGAATTGAACGCACTATGGGTGCCAGTGTTGTACCTCTAGTCATCCACCCTGAATTCTATGACATCTTGTCAAGAAAGACTTTGCACTGGTGAATGTCTTACTCAAAAATGCACCTCCAGCTGAAGCATCCACATTTGCTTTTAAATTGTCAGCTAGCCCCATGTAGAATCTCTGGCCGAGCATCTGGTCTGGAATACCATGGTGAGGACACTTCACTAGCATCCCTTTAAATCTTTCCCAAGTTTGTTGCAAGGACTCAGTCAGCTCTGCTTATACTGCAATATTTCATCAATCTATCTTGCAGTCTTGTTGGGCGGATAGAACTTATTCAGGAACTTCTTGACTAATTCCTCCCAGGTGATAATGAAATTGATAGGGAGCAAATTTAGCCAAGTTTGAGCTTCCCCGGTCACTGCGAATGGGAACAGTAACAACTTGAAAACTTTCGGGGTCACATTTGGCTGCCTTTGGGTCACACAAATTGACAAAAAAAAATTCAAGTGTTTCTGAGGGTCTTCAATATGTGATCCGGAGAACAATCCTTTATTCTGCAGAAGATGCAACATATGATTGGTTATCTGGAAGGTCTTCGCTTGAATTGCGAGCACAACTATGGCAATAGCTAGGTTATCAGATGTGGGTTGTGCCCAGTCATAAAGTGCAGCTTCTTGGCACAAGAGGTGCCACTACTCTGATGTTGGGGTTTGCTTGCGGATCCGCAACGTTTCCAATGACGTTTTCTGTGTCACCCATGTCAAATTCGAGCTGGTGTGGTTATTATGATTGTTACATTCTCTTGTTGGCACGGTTCAATGCCCTGAATATCTTCTCGGGGTCTGAGAGTTCTTCTAGCAGTTCTCTAGTCCTCGAAGAATTTCTAGGCATACATCTGAACTCCACAAGAGTTCAAACGTGAGAATTTCAATAAAAAGATTGGGTATAGAGAAAACTAACTACACTAAGAATTTTTGTACTTCTCTCAATTGTAATTGATAACACCGTTGATTCCCCGACAACGACGCCAAAATTTGATAACGCAAAACTATGCCCTATAAAAAAATACGCGGACGTTGCAAATATAATCTGAGTATTTATGCCCAGAGTCGAACCACAGGGAATTAACCTATCAATTACTTTTGTTGGACTTACTAAATTCTATAGAATCAACTTCCCAAACGTTGTAAATAACAGTTGATGGTATTTCTAACAACTAAAACTGAAAATAAATAAACAGCTGAAAATTAACTATGCTTGATATGTAAACAATTGGAATACGGTCTAAGGTAATGGTTTCCCCCGTTATTGATTTTCTTGGTTGTATATTTCTTATATCTGTGACTTAGTTGTCTTTATCAATCATGAACGCTCCAGCTATCATAAATCTCTCTCAAGCAATTATGATAATTTACTAAACGCACTCTCTCAAGCTATGCTAGCTAGATTCGCATTACAGTTTACTTAGATTGCACCCGAGGTATCGTTATCTCTAGTCCAATCTCTAAACCCTCAGTTATGACTCTCGTCTATACTCCGAGAGTGATGTTGTTCAAACAACTACCAAAATATGCACTCTCTCTCAAACAGATACATACTAAATAGGAACGGTTAATTGAGGTTCCTTTCAATTAACCACAATCAAAACGTAGTTAAACAAATAGAGATTAACAACCAACTCAAAACTATATTAATATAACAACCAATTCATCCCCAACGGGTTTCACCAAAACCTTAGATTAAAAGATTTAGCTACTCATAACAATAATGAAAACTACAAAAGAATTCATAGTCATTAATAGCAGAACAAATTAGAGATAAGAAAAATTATTTTCCAAGTTGCCTCCTTACCTTTCTTCCTTGTTCTCAAAACTCGAACTCCTGGTTTTTATTAGACATGTTAAACCTTTTATAGTTTGTGTGGTTTTTGCTTGGACTTCCGAAATTGCCTTTTTAAAATACCTTCCCCGCATCTGGACTAGCGCTGGCGCGCTAATTGAGTTATGTTCTGTTTCTGACACCTAGAGTAGCGCGTGCGTGCTAATGCCCGCGCTAGTGGGGTTTTCCACTGCCAAACGAGCTTCGTTCCCTTTTTCGTCCATTAGCTCTAATTTTTGTCCGGATCACCATCATAAGTCCTCATTTGAGTATTGCACTCCTGTGAAACACAAAAGTCACCATTAGAGCCAATTTTTTTATTATTTACACACTTACAATAATAAAGCATTCTTAAGTTAGAGCCCGAACGTAGGCCAAACTATACAATTTAACCTATGATATAAACCTTTTATTATTTTTATATAAAGTCTAAGATATTTTTAATAATTATTAATTTTTGTTATATATATATATATATATATATAATATGCTTATCTTATGTATAATAACCTAGTAGTATTTATATATTTTTATTTTTTTATTAGAATAAGATCATACAACATGATTTATATTCTCCACGGATTGCGCAGGTGCTATACCGATATATTATGATAATAAAAAGAGAGGCAAATACACTATATTAGACCAAGTGACAACATAATAAAAAGTCACTTGGCTATTTTTGGATAAAATTAGTTAGGTTAGATAATAATTAATTTTTTTTAATTTTAAAAAAAAACTAAATTGTACATTATGTGGTGCTAGTAATTAGTTACTTTTTTTGAATTTGAATTTAAGTATACAAGAAACGTCGAATTTGAAACAATTACAAGAAACATAGTAAAAATAGAAAATTCAAAACTTTATATTAAAAATAAAATAAAAGAAAAGTCTAATTGCAGATTTCATATAATGTAAAAAAAAAACCCTAAATATGTTGATACATTATACAAAATAGTAAAAGAACATATTTTTGGAAGAAGTGAAAAATGTATAAAATTAAAACATTATTTCATATAATGTATAAAGAAAATAATATACGTATAGTACTAAGTACTTGACATAATATAAGTAAAATTATAAGACTTATAATTACAATTATGATAACAAAATCGTACATAAACATATAATTGAAATTATAATAAATAAATAATTATAACGAACGACTAAAAAAGGAAAGAATTATTAAGAATATTGGTATTGATAGAATTTTTATAAAAATTATAAAAAGCATATATCTTTATACTTTTGATGAATTTAAAATTATAATTTTGTATAAAATATAATATATTATTTAAATTTTTAATAAAATATAAAATGAGAAAACTAATCTAATATTAGAGTCGAAAAGAATGTACGAAAAGAGGGGATAAAGATAATTTTAAGATATTTTTACTTTTAATTAATTAAAAATTAAAATATAATTAAGTAGCACTCATATTAATTATGAAGAATTTTGATCATTATTAATCACGCCCAACTATGCCTTATAAAAAGGACTCTGCGGACTTTGTAAATATAACCCGAGTATTACGCCCAGGGTCGAATCCATAGAGAGTTAACCTATCAACCACTATCTTCAGACCCACTAATTCTTCAGAACCAGCTTCCCAAATATTCAAATCTCAGTTGTATGTTCTTTAACAACTACGCTTGCAAGTAACTAAATAGCTGTAAACTAAACTAATAAGGTTGTAAACAATGATGAGAAAAAGCTAAGGCAATGATTTCCCCTATTGATGGAATCCCTTCTGTTTATGCT